>OVAX01000888.1:15051-60148 GCA_900406405.1 Lepidium africanum | reverse complement strand
TGTTATTTTTTTTTTTTTTTTTTTTTTTTTTTTTTTTCTGGTTTTGGTTTCTGTTTTCATTTTAGATTTTCATTTTTGTTTTTATTTTGGTTTTTGTTTTTGTTTGAATAAATTTGTCCCTAGCTTCAAAAAGAAATGTTTGGTATATAACAGATGCTTTAACCGATAATTCAGGTTTTGTATATATAATAGATGCCTTAGTCTATTGATATTGGATTTGATAATAAGCCCTACAAGAAAACACAGTAAATTTTGACCAATGTTTTTGATCTAAAATTATCTTTTGATCTAAAATTTGTCAAGAAAATTGGATTTTTGACATATTTTCAATCAAAATATAATTTTCGGTCAAAATTCATTTTGTTTTCTTATAGTGAAGGGGTCCAATGCAAAGTTGCAGTTACAAAACTGATTAATTCAAAAGTAGACTTTGGCTTAAAAAGAAAAAGAGGGAGAGGGGAATCCAATATTGTTAAGTTGAAACTAACATTTCAATTAATACTTACAAATAAACCGATCAGTTCATGAGAGTTGTATAAATTGTACAAACGCAAATTTTTTAATAATGGGAGATAATATTACTCTAGAGTATATACACTCTTACTACCTACGACTTAAAAGAGTGTGAATTCTATAAATTGAATTGTTCGGTTTATGCAAATGACTAAAGAGTTCAAAAGATTATCCACGGCTTAAATGATATGAGTGTTAAGAATGAAACGGTTCAATTTATATCTAAATTACTACCCACGGCATAAATGGTTTTGGGTTCTAAAAATAGAACTATTTCGCGTATATGGGAAATGTCTAAACAGAACTACATTGTCTTGAGTTCTAAAAACACAACGGTTTGATTGATGGGAGATGTCTAAATAAGATCACTTTTAAGAGATCATACTCTACTTATACCCACGGCTTAATCATACGAGTTCTAAAATTGGAATGGTTAAGTTACAACCCTCGGCTGAGATGGACTTCTCATACACACGTCGTACCTAAAACAATCATATAAAAGTACCCACGGCTTAAATCCGTTTATGAGATATACCAAAAATTCACCCAAGACTTAACCATAATGGTCTATAAGATTACACACACGGCTTAGAATAATTTATAGAATTACACAAACGTCTCATCAAATCTTGATTGTTAGAGCTTGTCTCTTGGGATAGACTATTTTAGTTCAAATTAGAACCAGTTGGTTTATGATAATTTACTAAATGCTAATTATACCAACAACTTGAAATATGGGCTCTAGAAATAGAAAGGTTTTTGGTTTGTGGTGGGTGGGAATAACACACGGCTTAAACTGGGAGATGGGTTGTGCAAAATCTTTGTATTGTTTGAGCGACAGAATTAGAGCTCAATACACATATAAGAAGAATATAAATGGAGCCTCGAGAGTGATATCTCCACGACTAAATTGACAACTATTTGATTACCCCCACACACATAACGATAGGAGTTTCAGTCATTTACTTTAATTCCTAAGTATATGGGATGTATATCTCTATTCTTCATAAGTTGACACATTGCGATTTAGTTCGTGATGGATTTCTTGATGCAGTCTACAATTCCTTCGCAATGAGCATCAGGAACAACACAGCCTGACTCTTCTTCAGCATCTTCTAAAATGGAGTGTGGAGAACGGAGACTGCCTAGAGTCTGACAAGCTCTCATTGTCTTGCAGTGTTCTGCTTCATCGTCTCTTATGTTCACAAACACATCGTATAAATTCTCTGCCCACCCATATTCACAAAACAACAACGTTATAGATCCTTTATCCAACACCAAAGTATGTCACAAACTGAAAGTACTGCTCTTTTTGATCAGTACACATATATAATGCAGACTCATAAGTCACAATGATAGATGAAATATAACCCTTTTCAGCAATTTGTGGTTCAAGGGAATCAGAAAGAACGTAACAGTAAATATGTTACCTATTACTGGTCTTCGTGTATTGGGAACTCTGGATGTTTGGAACTCATCTGCAAACAACAAAGGGCCAGTTTAATCAAACGAAAAAAAACTCTACAACTCCAGAGAATATTGATAAAAACCCGGATGCATCAACTGACCAAATAAGTACAAATCACTTCCAGTATAGTATTTTACTGCAATATCGGGTGCAGGCATTTTCTTCAACTCATCTGTTAAGGCATAAAAAAAGAAGCAAAACAATTCAGAATGCAAAAATCATTGAAGAACTTTGTATAAATGGTAGTGGGAATATAGGTGAAAAAAGAAACAAATAATGGTAACTAACCTCCACTGGCCTTGAGAAATTTGTCGTAAGTCTCATACGCATGACTCTCTACACATTCTGAAAAGTGATCTGCACGGGTCATAAACGGTTGATAAAGTAATGAAGACCAAAAGTTGGCTTTTCTCTAGAGCATTCTGCCACAATCTAGACGATCATGACAGGATTATAGTTTCTAAGCAAAAAGGAAACTTACATGCCATTCTAGGGCTAATGATATACAAGAACACTGTCATAAAGTAGTAAAAGGCTGCTACGTTCTGAGCCAGAATACGATCAAACCACCATGAATTTCCACCCAATTCCTGTGATAAGAAACATGCGTTTTACTTTTACCAACTATGTGAATAAGAGTATGGAACTCGTAGAGAAGGGAGATTCTTGGTTCGTACTTCCATTATGAGCAAGTGATGCATCTCATTCCAACTCTCAGCAAAATGTACTCTTAAATAATCTGCTCTCCTCCACCAACCAAAGGTCTCATACATGTGTAACACAGACATAAAGGCTGCAAGGAACACAGAAACTGAAGTTATGTTCTAGCCTATGAACAAATTTACATTTGGCATTCAGATCAAAAACAATTGACAAACACGATAAAAATGAGATTCGATTATCTACAAATCCTATATCTCACAAAGAAGGATTATGATTTCAACAATCTTATCATCTTATAATGACTAATTTCTTGATATTCTGCTAACCGTTTCTTGCAAGAATCAAGGAACTGAAACTACAAACTGATACACTTACCAAAATAAGGGACTCTAGCAATTGTCTCAAGAACAAAGAACCTTGCATAAGTTCGGTCACTGTACAATGTGTCAAGTATCTTTATCACCGAGTCCTGAGGGGGAAAACGAAAGCAAGAGAATAATCAGAACACATAAAATAACTCCCCGTAAAAATGTTAACATAATCAAACATTCCCGATTTCTACGAAGACATAACGTTTAAGATGATTAAAAGGGTCATAAAAATCTTACAGTAAGAAAGACATTCACTCCTTGCTCAAGCTTGATTATCCATAACTCAAAAGCACTAGAAGAAGAACTCGTATTTGGCTCTTCGAGTGGTCCTTTACCAGTAAAAGTCTCGGCGTTAAACGATTCCTCCACCTCCACTTTCTCTTCATCGTCTTGCAAAATCTTCGCTTGAACTCGATGAATGTTCCTGAATTTTAAAGAGTAAGTTCCAAAATGACAGCATAAAGTTAAACTATTATTATAATCAGGTTTGAATAAATCAATTAAGTATTGGCTGTAGCTTGTCACACCTAAAGAGCAGACTACGAGAAGAGAGAGCCCGATGATGAAGCAATTGGTGAGAGGAACTGTACGAAACGGCAGCTTTAGAGCGTCGAAGATTAACCAAAGGCCGTGAAATCACCAACGAACCAGAGGAGATGCCTGAGATCGCCACCGTCGCCGCCATCTTCGTCAGGAACCCAAAATATGAACAACGTCTTAAAAATCAGGTATCAGAAAATTCAGAGGAAAAAAAGAAGAAGTAATGGTTAGATACTTTTCGTAGAAATGGAATTTGCGAGTTGTAGAGGACGAATGACGATTCCCGAGGTGGGCGGATATTCTGGGTTCTCCACTATATCTCATGCCCATCGACGTCGACGCGTCCAACTAATTACGGCCGGAGAAATTTCCTACCAAAAAAGGATCCGATTTAGTCAAGTGACCCGAACCGGATTGAGTTATGGGCCTAAATTAACTTAAGGCCTAAAAGCCCGAAACGGGGACGCGTCAATCATATATTACTTTGGGCATTCGGGTATCCGGGCCTGATCGGGTCGGGTATTTTTTGGTTTATCTATATAAGATCCGTTCGGGTATTTTTGTAGGTTCGGGTCGAATTTAGTTCTTATAAAACATCCTATTTCGGTTTGGGTTCGGGTCGGAATCGGATATCCAAATTTTATAATTAATCTTTTAATCAAAACAATTCCAAAAATTTTTTAAAAAAATCTCGAAAATTATAATTTAACTAAAATATTTATAATTTTAGTTTTTTTTATTAAATTGATTATAAATTGATTAGGTTATTTAGATTTGTAGATATATTATATCTTTCGGGTATATGGATATCCGTTCGGGTTTCAGGTTTTACCCAATCGAGTTTGGGTACCTGCACTCTCATAATATAAAACACGTTCGGGTATTTTATAGATTTCGGTCGGGTTCGATTACGGGTATTTCAGATCGGTTCAGTTCGGATTTCGGAAAATATGTCCACGGCTTAAGAAATAAATTCGGAATTGAATTCTTAACTTATGGATTGATTTTCTAGCCCGTGAAAGTAACAACTAACAACTATTTCGAACATATGATTAAGCTTTTGACCTCGTGAATTTAGACACAACAAAAACGGATGTAAAAAAGTTTGATGTAATAATTACGAATTAGTATGATTTATATTATTAAGACATAGATACATTCAATAAATAAATAACCTTTTTGAGGTTGTGAACCGTTAAACAAAAACAAACAATAAAACCTTTGGGTTAAGGGACATATTATGGGTGATCTGTTTTTAGCCAAAAAATTATAAAACATTTAAGCTAATTTTTTAAAATTATTACTAATTGACCAGTTTCAAAATCTGATTCGGTCGACATAGTTTCAAAACTAAAATAACAAGAAAAGCTAGGAACCATTCGACCAAAAAAAAAAACTAGGAACCAATAAATCATCTGTATTTTGTTTCCTATTTATTTGTTAATTTTATTTTTACCAATTCAGCTGACAACTACTCACTATATAGAGTCAAACTATTAAACCGTAAACAGCTAAATATATAAAGAGGAAGTGGGCGTCATGAGCTAACAAAAGGATCATATTTAGCTTAATTCACAATTAATTTTCTTAACGAGGCAATTTGACCACGACATCTACTACACCCTTTAGAGTTTTTTAATTATTATTTCAGATATTAAACAGCTTTTAAAAATAGTAAAAACAAAAAACATAAAATAACCCTTCTAGTAGCCAAAAAAAACACAAATGAAACCACATAATATATTTTTTTTGGGTTAATTAACCACATAATATCTTTAAAATAATAAAATAGGAAAAATACACTTTTATGTTAATTATATACGTGTGTGTTTGAGATCAAACATAAAATATTTGGGAGTACAGTATTTAAATAGATAACAGGTAGCTTACAAAATCAGATAATCAACGCGACTTTATTTTTTTTCCTTCTTCTTCGATTCATCCCAAATTCCGCGAATCTTTGAAAAAAAAAACCGTAATCCCGAAATTGACCTTTTCATGGAGAACACATCGTCGGGTCAAGGATCTCGGGAACATCTGATCCCGGAGACACGACCAAGCGAGATCAACAAATACCCGACGGAGTTTTCACCGTCACGGTTCTCGTTTATGAGCCTTGTGCTCTGGTTCGACCAGTCGAATCGTGGCACAGCTGTGCTTTCATGGTCCGTCTTCTTCCTTCTCGTCGTTATCGTTCCGATGATCTCCCACTTCTTGCTCGTCTGCTCTGACTGCGATTTCCATCACCGACGTCCGTACGACGCCGTGGTTCAGTTTTCTCTTTCGATTTTCGCTGGAATCTCGTTCGTTAGCCTCTCAATTTGGTCTAGAAAGTTCGGTATGCGACGGTTTCTTTTCCTTGATAAGCTTTGGAACGTCAGCGATAAGGTTCGAATCGAACACGAAGTCGAAATCCAGGTTAGCTGTTTTCTTTAATTAGAATTTTTAATCTCGTTCCGTTGCCTCTCGATTTTAAAAGGGAATGATCAAAGTGCCCTCAAATTTGAATGCAAAACCTAGAATTTTAGAAAACTCATTACCTTTACCATTAGTTGCAACTATTTACGATGTGATGCGATCGAGAAACTGACATATAATAATAGTATAATAGTACTACTATCAGTTATAAACTTCAGTCTCATTTTTATTTATTTCATACATTAGTGAACGCAAACAATAATTATACTTTACAATTATTTTAAAAACATTTCTCCCTAAATTGAATTTTTTGAATGTAATCAGTAAGTATACTTTTTCTAAATAAGTATATTTGATAAAGAATAACATTTGAACAGTCAAAATCTTTGTTTTGGCCGACAGTTTTTTTTGGGATTAAAACGCCTTTTTAAAGTAAATTAAAAAAAAAAAAAATCCGACCTGCCGGAATCGAACCAGCGACCTAAAGATTATCTGTCACGGACTACAGTCTTCCGCTCTACCAACTGAGCTAAGGTCGGATGTTATTTATTTAATGAAATGTTTTAGTTAATTAAATGGTTTGTATTGTTTCTTTGATGCAGAGATCACTGAAACGGCTAATGATCTTCGTCCTACCATCACTAACACTTGAAGGTATCTACAGAATTTGGTGGTACATCTCTGGCTTCGACGAGATTCCTTACGTCATCAATCCTATTCTAAGCCACGTTATTGCCTGCACTCTCCAGCTCTCTTCTTGGCTTTACCGTAACTCCATCTTCATCATTGCTTGTATCCTCTACCAAATCACATGTCATCTTCAGATTCTTTGTCTTGAAGACTTTGCACTCTGTTTTTCCTCTGAGATGACTGACGTTCGCTCAGCTCTAAATGATCATCAAAAGATTCGTCGTAATTTGAGGATTGTTAGCCATCGATTCAGGAGATTCATTCTTTTGTCTTTGGTTTTGGTCACTGCTACTCAGTTCATGGCTTTGCTTACCACCACAAGAGCTAGTGTTGCTGTTAACATCTATGAAGTTGGCGAGCTCGCGGTAACAGCTCTTTCACTTTCTTCTTTAGTTTAGTTTGGTTTCTCTGTTTTTGTTCGGTTTACTCGGAATAAACGTAATGCAATCACTAATCAATGTTTTTTGTGTAATGTGTTGACAGCTATGTTCGTTGAGTTTGGTTACAGGAGTATTCATATGTTTGAGAAGTGCAACGAAGATAACTCACAAAGGTCAATCTGTAACCAGCCTTGCAGCTAAATGGAACGTTTGTGCCACAGTTGACTCGTTTGATAATCTTGATGGCGAAACTCCTACAACTTCAGTGATCGAGTCCCAAATTCCTCCATTTAGCAATATCTTTGATACATCTGATGAAGAAGGAGAAGGAGACGATGATCTTGACAATACTAAGATACACCCGATCTACGCCAATACAATTTCCTACCAAAAACGTCAAGCTTTAGGTAAAAAACATTTCCATAACATTCAACAAATTACGAAACTTTAGACCACAAATTTATTGATCTATATCAAATTGTGTTTTGTTGCAGTCACCTATCTAGAGAACAACAAAGCTGGGATCACTGTATATGGATTCCTAGTAGACAGATCATGGTTGCATACGATTTTCGGCATTGAACTTGCTCTTCTTTTATGGTTGCTCAATAAAACAATCGGTATATTACCTTAAACCGGTTTCTCTTGTTTCCCAAAGGATCTTCTTGTGCCAAACATTAACCTTTGTATTATTTGTCTTTGGTGTTTTGACAGTGAACATACCATGAACAAAAAATAAATGGTATTAAGTATATAGAGGCTTGAATCGTTTTGGCATATGATGTTTCTCTCTCAAAGATATGACGAAGAATGGTAGAGGTTTTTTTTATGGTAGTGATGATATATTTCAGTCTTCCTCCTTATTTGTTTAGCTACAAATTTGGAGGCATGATTGACTATTTTTTGTTCATCAATAAATAAAAACATGTACGTGATTATATATGTATATATATATATATTCATGTATGTATATGTTTGATTTGTTTTGAGATAAGTTAAAGATGTCCATCAAACTCAATGTTGGGAAACAAGCACACAAAGGCGCAGCGGAATAGAGTTTCCCGCACTTGTGTGAACCTATGAGGAGAATATATTCAGGCAATAATAGCAACAATCATTCAAAAACAGAAAGTAAATGAGACAAACAATTTTAACGTGGAAAACCTCCTCGATGTGAGAATGAAAAACTACGGGACCGTAGTCCACTCAAAAATCCACTATCACCAATGTAATTGAGTTACAACCACGTCCACCTTGTTCCACAGAACAAATACTGAGACTAAGGCTACAAAGAGCAATCTCTAATGCAACAAACTTCAACAAGAAAGCAATACAAGAGCCTAGAAATATGCAGTCACAAACGACTCTAGGTTTACTAGGATTCCAGCCATCAAATTAGATCTCCACCGTACAAAAACTAGATAAACGAGTCAACAAACCCTCTGCCAAATTTTAGCTCAATCAGAAAAGATCTCACCGTCGGATTTTCCAAACACCAAGATAATGCCTGCAGAAATCTGGATATCGCCACAGAGCGAACAGCCACGCTAAAACCCAAATATATGACAAACCAACCGTTGAAACCAAAATTCCACCGTTGGATCTGAGGACC
The DNA here is from genome assembly GCA_900406405.1 of Lepidium africanum. Taxonomy (NCBI): domain Eukaryota; kingdom Viridiplantae; phylum Streptophyta; class Magnoliopsida; order Brassicales; family Brassicaceae; genus Lepidium; species Lepidium africanum. The sequence goes on along the minus strand of OVAX01000888.1, from coordinate 51,493 downwards.
ATTGAGTCACGAAGCTTCCCACAAAATTTCAGTCAGATTAGAATACGTTTGAATGCTCAAACACTATCTTGAAATAGAACCGACGAAACAGACTTTTCACCCAACCTTTTCTCTCTTTTTCTTAGCTTGTTCACTCACACTTTTAACTTCATTTAACCTAGAGTGCTTTTATATGTGTACACTCTAACACAAACCCATTAGTGTTCTAAACACAATTAAGGCCCAAGTTTGGTTCTTATAACCAAACCCAAGGTTTCCTCACTAGGAGGAACACCAACAAACTCCCCCTCCGACTAGGTGGAGGAAACCGCCATTCCGGCTATCCCTTGACAAACTTCAAGCTTCCATCTTGGCACTGACTTTGTCAACATATCAGCTCCATTGTCATCCGTATGAACTTTTTCAAGTTCCACTTCCTTTGAAGCAACCACATCACGTATCCAATTATACCTCCTATCAATGTGCTTTGAACGCGAATAAAACGTAGGATTCTTCCAAAGATGAATTGTGCTTTGATTATCACAAAGCACCACATATTTGTCGCTTGAAACCAAGCTCATCAAGATAACTCTTCATCCACAACAACTCCTTACAAGCTTCCGTTGCGGCTATAAACTTAGCTTCAGTGGTCGAAAGTGCAACACACTTTTGCAACCTTGACTGCCACGACACAGCTCCCCCTGCAAATGTTACCAAGTAACCCGAAGTAGACTTCCTTGAGTCAATATCTCCAGATATATCTGCATCAGTGTAACTCATAAGCAAAGGCTTATCACCACCAAAAGTAAGTTTCAAATCAGTAGTTCCTCGAAGATATCTCAAAATCCACTTCACTACATTCCAATGCTCATTTCCAAGATTGGAAAGATAACAACTAACTGTACCAACAATATGAGCTATATCTGGTCTTGTACAAACCATGGTATACATCAAGCTACCAACTGCTGAAGCATATGGAACCCGCGCCATATATTCTTTCTCTGCATCTGTACTCGGACTCTATTGACTGCTCAATCTAAAGTGAGTAGCAAGAGGAGTGCTAACACCTTTAGATTTATCCATCTGAAACCTTTGAAGTACCTTCTCAATGTACTTCTCCTGAGATAAGTGAATCAACCTCTCACCTTTATCTTGAACAATTCTTATACCAAGAATCTGTTTCGCTGGACCCAAATCTTTCATGGCAAAGGACTTATTAAGCTGCCTCTTTAGCTCCTGAATCATGCTCATGTTCTTGCCAACAATCAACATATCATCAACGTACAATAACAAGACGATAAAATCATCTTCACCAAACTTTTGCACAAACACACAATGATCAGAAGTTGTCTTCTTATATCCATGCTCCCCCATAACTGACTCAAACTTCTTATACCATTGTCTTGGTGCCTGTTTCAAACCATAAAGACTTTTCTTCAAGCGACAAACCAAATCCTCTTTGCCCTTCTTCACAAAGCCTTCCGGTTGTACCATGTAAATCTCTTCCTCCAAATCACCATGAAGGAAAGCCGTCTTTACATCCAGTTGCTCAACCTCTATATCAAGACTCGCTGCCAATCAAAGTACAACCCGAATGGATGACATCTTCACGACAGGAGAAAATATCTCATCATAATAAACTCCTTTCTTTTGGCTAAATCCTTTAACAACCAACCTAGCCTTGTATCGAGGATGCAAAATGTTCTCATCATGCTTAATCCTATACACCCACTTATTAAGCAACGCCTTTTTACCCTTAGGCAACTTCACCAACTCAAGTGTGTCATTCTCCTTTAAAATATCCACTTCCTCATCCATGGCACCACACCATTTATCTTTGTGTTCATCCTCCATAGCTTCATTAAAGCTTTCAGGTTCTCCCCCATCAGTAAGTAAAACATACTCACTAGGATCATACCTTATCGACGGTCTTCGATCTCTCTCAGATTTTCGAGCTTCAAGTAGGTTCTCGGTAGTTGGTGTCTCACCATGATCGTCACCATGATCACCAATAACTTCATCATCATGTGCAGGAGCATCTGCATCAGGTGAATCAACATGAACCTCACCTCCAACCTGACCGTGCACCGATGTAGAAGGAACAACCTCTGAATCAATCAGACCCTCATCTCTCTGAGTTGGTTTTTCGGACTTATCAATATCCTTAATCGTCTGATCTTCCATGAACACGACATCTCTACTCCGAATGAGCTTCATCTCAACGGGATCAAAAAATCTGTATCCAAACTCATCCTCCTGACAATAACCAATGATTACACATTGTCGAGACTTCATCTCAAGCTTAGACCTCTCATCTTTGGGAATGTGCACAAATGCTTTGCACCCAAAGACCTTCAAATGACCATAAGAAACATCCTTACTGGTCCAAACTCCCTCTGGAACATCACCTTCCAATGGAGAACTCGGTGATCGATTTAGCACATGAACAACTGTGCTCAAAGCCTCACCCCAGAAAGTCATAGCTAAACCTGACTGTGAAATCAAACATCTGACTCTCTCGACAATCGTTCTTTTCATCCTTTCAGCCAACCCATTCAACTGTGGAGTCTTGGGTGGCGTCTTCTCATGCCTAATACCATGATCCCTGCAAAAGACATCAACTGGTCTAGAGTACTCACCACCATTATCACTGCGGATACACTTCAACTTCTTTCTTGTTTACCTCTCAACTAAGGTCACAAAATGTTTGAAGGATCCCAGAACTTGATCCTTGGTCTTCATAGTGAAAACCCACAACTTCCTAGAATGATCATCAATGAACGTGACAAAATATGATGCACCACCAAGAGATTTTGTCTTCATTGGACCACACATATCTGAATGTACCAAATCAAGTATCTCAGATTTTCTAGAAGGTGTAGAAGACTTGAACGAGACCCTGTGTTATTTACCTGCAAAAAAATGTGCACACTTTTGCAAGTGTGAACCAGAAATCCTTGGAATAGACTCCTTCTTGGACAACACATTCAATCCCTTCTCACTCATGTGACCGAGTCTTTTATGCCACAACTCCATGGCATCATCATTCTCCACTGCATTTATCATGTTTTTGGAGACCTTAGCCTGCATCTAATAGAAAGATGAAGACTTAACACCTCGAGCCACAACCATAGAACCACGTGAAAGCTTCCATTTACCACCATCGAATAAACTATAGAAACCCTCATCATCAAGTCTCCCTATAGATATTAAGTTCAATCGAACATCTGGGATATGCTTAACACCCTTAAGCACAGGTCTAGTACCAAGACTAGTTTCCAAGCAAATATCACCAATGCTAACAACCTTAGACACACCATCATTTCCCATCTTTACAGAGCCATAACTACCTGGAGTATAAGTAGAAAACAAATCCCTCTATGATGTAGCATGAGTAGTAGCTCCACTATCAACTACCCAATTGGTGCTTTCATTAGCAATGTTAATGGTATCATTCTCAAGAAGAATAAGAAACTCATCTTCAGTGACAGTCACCCGATCATCAACATCTTCTTGACTTTTCCCTTGCTTGTTGTCCTTTTTCATTTTCCAGCAATCTTTCTTCAAGTGCCCCTTCTTATGACAATAATGGCACTCAATATTCGCAAATCTACTAGACTTGTTTTTGCTCTTGCTCTTGTCTCTCTTGGACTCTCTATGTAAACTTCTCCCCCTCGACTGAGTAACCAGAACATCTGAATGTGAGGAAATAGGATTTGACTGTCTTCTAGTCTCCTCATTCAAGACACTGTTCTTTACCACATCCATCGAAATAGCTCTTTCCGACGTGGAGTTACAAAGAGACATTCTGGATACCTCCCAAGAATCTGGTAATGTACCAAGAAGCCACAAACCGTGAATCTCATCTTCAAACTTGATATCCATGTCAGATAGCTTATTGAGCAATCCCTGAAACTCATTCAAGTGATCCGTCATCGGAGTTCCCTCCTGATACCTCAACTCAATCAACTTCTTAATCATGTACATCTTGTTATTCCTGGTCTTTCGAGCATATAACTGCTCCAATTTCAACCACAAAGAGCGAGCATTAGTCTCATTTTCAATATGATGCAACACATTATCATCTACCCACTGCCTTATCAACCACACACTTGGCGATGCAGCAACTTCCAGTCATCCTCCTTTTTATCAGCATGTTTATTCTCCTGAAAAACAGGTAGATGAAATCCCTTCACATAAAGTAGATCTTCCATCTTACCTTTCCATAGATGATAATTAGCACCATTCAAGCTTATCATTCTGCCTATATTCTCCATCTTTCACTCAAGCAAACAAATAACTCAAAGTTATCAAATCCAAAGCTCTTGAACCAACAGGCTCTGATACCACTCTGTTGGGAAACAAGCACACAAAGGCGCAGTGGTATAGAGTTTCCCGCACTTGTGTGAACCTGTGAGGAGAATATATTCAGGCAATAATAGCAACAATCACTCAAAAACAGAAAGTAAATGAGACAAGCAATTTTAACGCGGAAAACCTCCACGATGTGAGAAGGAAAAACCACGAGACCGTAGTCCACTCAAAAATTCACTATCACCAATGTAATTGAGTTACAACCACGTCCACCTTGTTCCACAGAACAAATACAGAGACTAAGACTACAAAGAGCAATCCCTAATACAACAAACTTCAACGGGAGAGCAATACAAGAGCCTAGAAATATGCAGTCACAAACGACTCTAAGTTTACTAGGATTCCGGCCACAAAATTAGATCTCCACCATACAAAACCTAGATAAACGAGTCAACAAACCCTCTGCCAAGTTTTAGCTCAATCAGAAAAGATCTCACCGTCGGATTTTCCAAACACCAAGACAACGCCTGCAGAAATCTGGATATCGCCACAGAGCAAACATCCACGCTAAAACCCAAATATCTGACAAACCAACCGTTGAAACCAAAATTCCACCGTTGGATCTGAGGACCATTGAGTCACGAAGCTTCCCACAAAATTTCAGTCAGATTAGAATACGTTTGAATGCTCAAACACTATCTTGAAATAGAACCGACGAAACAGACTTTTCACCCAACCTTTTCTCTCTTTTTCTTAGCTTGTTCACTCATACTTTTAACTTCATTTAACCTAGCGTACTTTTATATGTGTACACTCTAACACAAGCCCATTAGTGTTCTAAACACAATTAAGGCCCAAGTTTGGTTCTTATAACCAAACCTAAGGTTTCCTCGCCAGGAGGAACACCAACACTCAAAAGTTACTAACTCTATATTTTGTGTTCTATAGAATGATGAATGAAAATCGCAATATGTTTTTGATGTTGAAGTAGTATTGTGAGATACGTAGATTTTCTTATTCACGCAAATTGTTTGTGTACTCATATAATTATGTAAATGTGTCGTACCAAAAAATATAATGTAAACGTGTTTTCCTATTCTCAACTATTTAATTGGCTTCTGCATGGGGTTTTACATAACTTCTCGGCAAAGTAATGTCATCGCCTGTTGCAGATGCAGCTAGACATGCCTAAGGTTTTCGTGAAGAGTAGATTGAACATAATAATTTTTATTTTAACCAGAAAATAGCATTTACATTTTGGGGCTTTATGTACACAAACATAAACCCCATAAAAGGGGCAAAAAGAACAACATAATTAAGAAAAGCAAAAAAGCTAATACGATCAGCGTGGAAAGGCAAAGCCCCTTTGGTATCCTTCTTGAACCAATTTGGCTCTCCTCTCATACCTCTCTTCTTTCTTCACTTTCGTGAGCCTAACTCTTGTAGCATTTATATATTGATGAATATCGGGCAAAAGAAGCGTTACGTACATATATTTTTCAGACAGGAATGACATCTGCGTTTTGATTATCGTCGCAAGTGATTATTAAGCCATCTGCGTAGGTTGGGACGAGGCAATGCCACCACCGGCAGCCACTGGAAACTCCTTCTACTGGAGGAACTATCATCAGTACGTTGTCGTGCCTTCTTACCATCCCCATCACGCTCACTGTGCTTCCTTCTTTTATGTATCTGATCATCACACCCAAATAATACTATAAAAGTCAAGCAACAAAAGGTTATCTTTAATGGCAAATGAGAAACCAATGAGCTTCCTTGAGTAAAAATGGGAGCAGTCAAAAAGATCCTGCCTTCGTCCAAACAAAAAAGATGACTTTGGGGTCTCACCTACGTCTGCCCTAATCCAACTTTTTAAGCCCTCTAACATCAGACATATCAACATTCAACCATCGGTGTGAGATGTTTAAACCGTTTACTTTGACAGAAGTTAATGGGTTTCTTCCAACACTACATGACTTACATCACGTCTTTTTCCATGATTTTGACTTTTATTGTGGAAGAAAATTCTTATTTACCAGTCAAAGAAAACGCCTACATCAACAGTCTGAGAGTAAAACTTCCTATAATACTGAAACCAGGCTTGCGATAATGACACCTTAAGAAAAATCTAAGATTTGTGTGAGATATCTAGCATACCCTTCTTTGAGGCGCATGACACGGTCATCTGCAGAGAGATTGCGATCCGACAACCACTTTAAGAAACTGGGAGATAGATCTTTATTCTGCGTTGTTACATTAGCCACAGTCGCCGGTTTGACAAAAGGAGTAACTTTTGATCCATATCCTGCTTTTACTAGAGCCCGCAATCCAGATTGGAAATCTGAGATGTAGAAATCCGACACGTATCTCTGCCAAAGAAATTAAACGTATAAACAACCAGATTCAACAAACTTAACCATCTCCTATGTAGAAACTTGACCAAATCTTGTATAAGCCATTGGAAAAGAAATTAACCTCTGCATGTCTAGATCCCCAGGAAAAGCATCGATGTTTTGAGTTTGCGGACTTTCCACCAAAACCCTTGTACTCATACAATTCCGTGGATACGTAAACGCATCTCGGTGTTCTTTGATATGAAGACTCCAGAGGAATGCTTCCACATGTTACAACCTTAAACAAACAGAATTTAAACCAATAAGAAATACACCATTGATCAAACTATCAGATATAACCATATCTATAGCAAGTATTAGCAACATTGTTAAATCATAAGAAAATAATAAAAAGCCGTATAATAAACGGTCTGTACAAAGGCATTAAAATAGCTGTTGCCGCCTGGAATCCAATCCTGATTACAAAAATACCCGTGACTGACTGCAATTGTCGAATTATTAATGGTCTAATTTCATTTAAAATTCTTAACACAAGCAGCAAACTTTAGTTTGGTAAGTAATCGTTTATTAATTTAAAATTTCTAACACAGACAAAAGCAAAAACATCATAAAGCACCCAGAAACATAATGGAGCAAAACAAACATTAAATGAAGTTAACTGACACTAAACAGAGATCCAAGAGTATAAACATCCATAAGAAAAGCCAATTATGATGACATTTTAACTTCACAATATTTGATATTATTAAAAGCTAAATTAGGAAGCAATTTGGTTATACCAGGACAATTAAAGTCACTTACTAAAACTGGAATTTGAAAAATTAGGTCGAAACTTACCCCTGTAACCTTGACGAACTGTCCATCAATGGCGCCTCTAAGCTCAGCATCTGGATACTTTTTTATGAAACTCAACAATCCGTTTTTTCTCCAAAAGCAATTCCACACCAAAACCACGATGGCGGGACAAACCGCCGCTAAAACCGCCGCAATCACCACCGGTTTCTTCACCGCCACGGTTAGAAATGCTCCCACTAGCAATCCCATCGCCGCCACAATCAGAAACGCCCAAACGGCCGCTTTGGGTACTTTAAACCCGACCCGAACCGGGTCCGTGTTCAGACTCGTCACCGACGTCCCGTACTTAGGCTTGCTGGACCCTAAATTACTCAACTGGTGTTCCATCGGACCCGACCTCCTAGAACCGGACCCTAATGGACCTGACGAACCGAGTGAACCGGAGGTTATTAAACCGGTTGGTTGAAGCTGAGAGAGTGGACCTGAAAATTTCTTAACTGAACCAGAGTTGGGACCGGATCGAGCGGATCCACTGTTAGGGTTTGAAGAAGAAGCAGAGACACGTGGCGGCGCCTGAAGCCTTGATGTTCCTCCGCTGCTATTACCACCGACAATTAACGGCGGTGGTCCTTGAAAAGAGGCGGGATCGACGACGGAAATATCGAACATCCTTCCGAGCTCTCCAGATTTTTTAATGTCCCCTCCAGTATAAGGCACAGCTCGAGCCGCCATTGTCGGTGGTCGTTCTTTTGGCTGCTCCAGCTTTCCCGATACGTAGAGTCCATTTGGCAGCTGGTGGGATTGGATCCGACCGGCCATTTTGAGAGAGAGAGAGAGAGAGAAAAGCGAAATGCAGAGAAATTTACTCTTTGAGTGCTTCAGAAGAGAGAGAGTAGTCGCGCGTGTAGTTGTGAGTGGCAGTGAAAGTGGAGAGAAGAAGAAGGACGAAAGACTCGAAATGACGAAAAGAGACATTCATGATTGTATTATTACGAATTTGCCACTGAATCCTAAAAAGAGGCGATTGCGTGATCTTTGAAGTAGCCAACGTCGTTAGAGGCTTCTCTTTTGATTGGCTCATTTCTAACAGTATTACTACAATAGTTGGCGCTTTTTTTATTTTACACTTTTTTCATCTTTGTCTCAATAATTTGCCAATTTACCCCTTTACATTTATTTTCTTACATTCACTGAACTAATTCTTAAAAAATCAAATTTTCTATCGACCAAAGAAGAGGAGGCTATATATAATAAGACTACATTACTAGTCTTGTTAGTATTATTATTCGTATCCAATTTTATTTTTATGTGTTTTCTATACGTACTATGAGTTGAAAACCATTATGCTATGTCGTCATGTATGAATATTCACCACCTAGTGAATATAATCACATGTTTATAATTTCAGTCTGCAGAATCATTGCTGCAAAACGGAACGTTGGCGATAAGATTTAATATATTATATAATGTAGAAAACATGACTTAAAAGATATTTTAAATTATTCATGCATAGACTACAAATTTATGTATTTGGTTTCGATTTGACTAATCTAATAAGAAAATCAAATCACATGTGAGATCTTAATTAAGAACCATCTTGGACTATGGTCCAATATATTTGCCTCGACGATTGGCATGACAAAAGTGTAGCCTTTGACCCTTGTTACAAGCTTGAACTTCAAATTCGATTTTCATAATGGAGATGGACAATCTTTGTGTTTAATTAATGAATATATAATTTGGTTGTTTTAGAGGAGATAATTAGAGTTTTAAATGATGGAGTCACAAGAATTGATAGAATGGAGTGTTGTTAAGAAATGTCTTAGGTAGGACCATCTCCAACGGCCCAATGCCAGCGTTTCGAATTTCGATTAGTCGTAATAACTTCATTACACGTATCGACTTTTAAACTAAACACTTTCACTCTATCATTGTCTTTATTGTTAAACACACGTGATGATCTATGTCTTATATATTACAAATTTGATACTCATTTGCATTATTGCGATTAATTGAAAATATACTACAAACGTAGTTGGTGATGAAAATGTTGTGACATAGTAGTTTGATACAAATATGAAGATATTTGAAAACGCCACTTGAATGGAGATATTGAAAAATATAGTGGACTTAGATTCTTATCTAGCTGTCACTTAATTTCTCAAGATTCTGTGGTTTTCGAATTGGTCGAGGGTTAATTCTGGAAATTCGCATGTAGTCGGTGGATGCCGTGGGAAGAATCCAAGGAGATAATATGGGCGCAAATGGGAAATTATATGTTTGGACGAAAATATCCCTGCACTTACACCAGACCATGCAGCTCACTTGGATTTTTTTTGTCGGATTTAATAATACTTCACTGTCTATATGGTTTTCAAGCATAGATATCGACATTTGCTAACTATAAATCAAATTAAATTCATTATTTGAGATCGTTCTTTTTTTTTTCTTCTTTTCATCATAGGTATTTCACTGTAACTCATCATAATATGATATTTTAGCCTTTTTATCTTATTTTATACGCTAGATAATTTGTAGCTACAAAAACACAATTGTTGATTAAATTTTATGATGGCATTGACAGCCATTAATCCGACATAGATGGATTATCAATCATTGATTTGAATGACATAAGAAATTACTAAGAAAATTAATTTGTTAAAGCCTACTGTTTAGACTTTAGATCAACGTTTTCTTTTGAACATCAAAATGAGTTCTATAGTCTCACTCATTCGTAATGTGTTGACAAATTAAACTAAATATATTTATATATTATATTGTATTCTACTGTTGGTATATATTATATTTCAAATCAATGCAAATTACAAAATGTATGTGTTTAATTATGAGAATTCAATCACAAAATTAACTGTTCCCACAACCAAACAAGACCGATTAAACCAAAACCGGTTTGGTTTTCATAATAAAGAACCTAAAACAAACGATGAGCTGAAGTTACCATTCTTGATATGCTTTTCGCATGAGTACAATGTTGCTTTCCTAAAGGTTTTAAGAAGATGATGACGAACTCTGCATCCGTTGTTTGATCCATGTCTCCAGGTACTGCAGCTCCTTATTACTGATCGAATGTCCGAGATCCGGATAGGCCTGCAGATAAACAAAATTTCCTCAGATTCACATTCTCAATAATTGATTTCTAAGATCTTTCCAAGTGATCAGTATCTGGATTTGAATTGTCTGTTATATGATCAAACATGAGTATTTGATTTGATTATAGTACACCTTGAATTCACAAGTGACACCAGCTTGTTGAAGAAAAGGAAGACCTGCTTGACCAGCTTCGAATAGTACAGTCTTGTCATCAATGCCATGAGACCACAAGATTGGTGTCTGCATATGCAAAATCTGGAGACACTTAGAAACCCACAAAACCGTGATGAGAACATCAATTCATAATAAACTGAATAAAAACAGATGAAACCTTTTTAGCATCTTCGGTAAACTGATTGATGATTGAAGAGTTGAATGGAATCCATCCGCTAAAGACTGCACCTCCACCAAGAGTTTTTGGGTAAAGAAGAACACTAGCCAAGGTTAATGCACCTGCAAGAAAATCATGTAATCATGTTCAGGAGTCCAATGCAACAAACATCAACTCATTGTTGACTCTCAGATCAATATAAACATTATAACAGAAAGGTAAAAAAATTCCATGGAAATGGCTGACTATTAGGGGTAGTATGTGCAAAGAGAGATCACCTCCTTGGCTGAATCCACAGATATACACATTTTCCGGATTTATGCCTCCTGCAATCTCATTATTTATAATGGCATGAACGTCCTTAACTGCTTTTAGCACGCTGCTTTCATCTTTTGGAGAGCCCTAACGCATAAACAGTTACTTACTTGATAGCATAAATCTAATGAACAAAACCAGCTCCCTTAATATGTTAAATGCAGATTGTTCTTTGTACATTATAAACCTTAAGTTCTTCTCAACAACTACTGATTAGTTAAGCTACCAATTTAGTAAGTATTGTCAAGAAGTGTTACCGCTGTAAGAGGAAGCTCAGGAATGTCAAACCAAGAAGGCATCACTGCACCATCTGCTCAAGACAAATCAAAGTCAAAAACCTTAGAAGAGAAGATTCAAAATATTGTGTTCTGCATTCATCAATCTCTTTCGCATATAATTAACCAGCAGAAGCTAATATATCAAAGTTCTCCAAGGATGAGATCCAAAAATTCGAATTAGGCTGAGAAGATACTAGTCCCGTTACGTAATAAACAAAATTCTTGAGCTCAATCAAATCATAAACAATGATCGAAACCTAGAGAAGAACGAAACTCCCTACAATGATTCCCAAAAATTAGAAAAGTAATATGTTAATTGTACAATTGCAGGAGACTGGATTTGATGGAGCAGAAGGGAAAAGCCACTTAGTGTTCCTAAACTCTGGAGACTTGAATAATGTTCTGATGGGTTCGTTTGCAGGTCCAGAATCGCCCAGTCCGTGAAGCCACAAGATAAAGGTTCGAGCCATGGAGTCTGAGTTCCGTGAAGAGGAAGAGATAGTAGAGGTAGATGATGAGTAAGTTTTGTCTTGGAAGAAAAAGATTACGAAGAAGAAGAAGAGAGTGCTCAATAATGCGATCGTGAAAAGACCGATCGGATTCGTCACTGAACTTGTTCGCATGCCTTGACCATTCTCTTCCAAGATCCCTCACAACGGTTTTTTGGTGAGTTTTTCCTCTTCTGGAAATGACTAAAACACCCTCAAATAAGGGTTTAACTTACAAGCATTTAAGAAAAATAAGACCAAGTTTTGGCTAATTTTCTGTTCTTTATGTGCATTCAAGACTAAAAATGTATGTATAAAATACAATGTTTTGCATGTAATGTACGTTACAATTTCTCACAACCAATGCATGTATGAAATCAGTAACAAAGTAACACATTCAATAACCAACCAAAACCGAAACAGATACTGGAAGGAGACTCCAGCTTCTAGGCCAAACCAAACCAGAACCAAACGATGAGGTTACAATCATCAATCTTCTTCTTGTCTTAACTTAAGTGGAAATTTGGTTTAAGACAATTCAATTGAAGACAATTAGATGAAGAAGAAGGAGAACTCTTCAACCGTCGATTGATCCATGACTCTATATACTTGAGCTCCTTAGTGCTGATCGAATGCCCAAGACCAGAATATGACTGCAGATAAAAAGATTTCTCCTCAAACATATGTTGCTACATTGGAATTCTCTTACGCATTTGCTTTGAATTATATCCATGTGATGTTGTGAACCAAATCGAGTAAGAGTTTGATTTGATTATTGAAGAGTTTCAGAGTTATGAAAGTTTTCTGTCTTGAATATGTCGATGATTACAACTCTATAAGAAGAGAGAAGTAGTACAAGACTCGGTCTAACAACAAACTGCACAAAGAAATCGGAAACTAACCTAATTGACAAGACTTATCTACAATTCAAATATTAACTGACAGTAAAAACAGAGTGTGGAGTAGTTAACTCCAATAATTATACCTTGAATTCACAAGTAACGCCCGCTTCTTTAAGAAAAGGAATAGCAGCTTGACCAGCTTCAAAGAGTACAAGTGTGTCATCAGTGCCATGAGACCACAAGATTGGTGTCTGCATATTGCAAAATCTGAAGACTCAGCAAACCAAAACAGTTACAAGAAATCAATGTTATAAGAAACTTGAGTGATGAACCTTCTTAGTCTCTTCGGGAAACTGACTGATAACTGAAGAAGTGAATGGAACCCATCCGCTAAGGACTGCTCCTCCTCCAAGAGTCTTTGGGTAAAGAAGAACAGAAGCTAAGGTTAAGGCACCTGCAGATAATCTTATTAGAAGCCAAAAAGGCAAGACCTTCAAGACATAAGTGAATTTGGAATCGATAAAAAAGGTCACTATGCACAGAAAAGAAGAACCACCTCCTTGGCTTAATCCACAGATAAATATATTCTCTGGATTTGTTCCCTCTGAAATTTCTTGGTCTATAATGGCGTGCACGTTCTTAACTGCTTCAAGCACGCTGCTTTCATCAATTGGAGAGCCCTAATTCACATAAAAGCTACACATAATAAACCTCCGATCTGCTGAAACATGCTTATCATCGATATTGCCAATTTAGAAAGAATTGCAAAGTCAAAATCATAAGAGACTTTTGATCAAGAGAGAAGTAATACCACTTTAAAGGGAAGTTCAGGTACATCAAACCAAGAACGCATCACCGCACCCTCTGTACAAGAAAGAGAAGGACCTAAGATTCTTTTAGAGACATATTGGATTTTTTTGATTTCGCATTAGCTCCCTTTTCTAAATGGCAATCTTCTTCACAAGGCAAATCATGCTAAATGAAAATAAAATCAGGACCATAACTAAGAAAATTTGAATCAGGAAGATAAAACAAAAACTTTATAGCTCAATCAATGAATAAAGAAATCCACAAAAACATCTTACTTACACAGAAAATCAAAATCAGAATTAAGAAATAGAAGGACTAAGAAAATCATACTGTTGCAGGTAACTGGATTGAATGGAGCAGAAGGGAAAAGCCACCTAATGTTCTTGAACTCCTGGGATTTGAATTCTGTTTGGATGGATTCATTAGCAGGTCCAGAATCGCCTAATCCGTGAAGCCACAAAATGAAGGTTCGAGCCATGGAGTTCGAGTTCCAAGAAGAAGAAGAAGAAGAAGAAGAAGAAGGAGAAGAGATATAATCTGATAATTCAAGGTCAGCGAGTATGTTCCCATGTCAATCATCATTGCCATTTCAATTGACAATCTCTGAAAGTCTTCGCGACGACTTCAGACTTCAGAGTTCAAAGTCATCCGCTAAACGAGCAGAAAGTACCATAATACCCTCAATTATTATTATTATTAAAACGACATCGGATGGGCTGCAGTCCTTTGCTAGAATTTTTAGGAGAGAGAGAACGAGAGGAAGAATCTCTGGAGAGACAGAAAGTGACGATTGGTTGGTGATATTTTGGAGCATCTTTTTGGGAACAAAAAATTCAATGGCGACTTCGAAGTTTCAAGCTCTCTGGAATCACCCTGCCGGACCTAAAACCAGTGAGCCAATTCGAAGATGATAGATTTTTCATCGATTACGATTATTCCATGTTTCCCGGAAATTTGATGGTTGAATTTGGATAATTGATTATTTTGCGAGTTTTCACTTTCTTAGTTCCAGCTTTTCTTTGCGAGTTTTCTGGTGAATCCTGATTTGTTTCAATTAGTTTTTGGTGGAATTTGACTTTCGATTACTTTTTTGGAATTGATAAGTTTTAGCGTCAACTCGAGGATTAATTGATATGTTGCTAGTATCCACGTAAATGTAAGAACTTTGATGTTATTTCTGTGATATAAGATTGAAGCTCACTTCACCCATATATCAGAAAGACCTTAAGCTCCAGCTTGTCTCCAATCAATTCTAATAGAAAATCAAGCAACTACTTGATCAAATTTTTTGTAACCTGTGGACAAATTTGCTGAATACTCTCATTTGTCCTTGTCAGTTCATTTCTGGGCACCTACGTTTAAGTGGGGAATTAGCATTGCCAACATTGCTGACTTTGCTAAACCTCCAGAGAAACTTTCCTATCCTCAACAGATCGGTATGTCATATTCTTAATGTTCTTAGCTCATCTCGCTCTGTATTGAAATGAGACTGCTTATATTTCTCCATATTCATTCCGTAGTTGGAATTTCTCTATGATCAGTTTCATTGTAATGACATAATAGTATTCTCTGACATTTCTTGCATTAGCTGTTACATGCACTGGAGTTATCTGGTCTCGTTACAGCATGGTAATCAATCCGGTAAGTTTCCTTACACTTCTCCTGATTATGTCATCACTGGGAAGATATGTTTTTACCTCTTGCATGATCTTCTCCCTTGTTTTTGTGATGAGTGTTTACTGATTGGATTCCTGGTTTAACTTAATTCTTTGATTCCGGCTTTTGTTTACAGAAAAACTGGAACCTCTTCAGCGTTAATGTTGCTATGGCGGGAACAGGCATATACCAGCTTGCTCGTAAAATAAAGTAAGTTCAAGAGAATAGCCGATTTCTTCTTACATTACATGAAATGTGCCCAAGTTAAAACTGATTTCTTTTGGCTTTGAGCACTGATTTCTATTAATGAACATACTGGTGCTTGATGTAGCCAGTTAAAACCTTTTATGATTCAAATAAGCATTGGTTGATTATATGATGCTTTCATCCCTTGCCAAATTATAACGCTTGTTTTTGTGATCTTCAGACACGACTTTGCAACCGAAGCAGAACCTGCTATTGCAAACGAATGATTATGATGAAGAAGAAGAGCCTTCAAAGGAAAACTGGATAATATCTTGCTTCTGTTCGAAAATTTAGTCCAAAATGTTTGATTTTCTTTGCATTCGCAGAAAAAGATTTTCTGGGTCAGATTACGATATCATTTTCAATGCTTTTAAAGTATTCTTGTTTGATATTTCTTCAAATGATAAACGAGCATATCATGCTTTCAAAGTAAACAATTACGTCCTTCATATAGGAAATTAAAATGTCGAATCAAATTAAAGTTCAGACAAAACGACAAGAATTGCCTATGAATTAAATATTCAGTTCTTAAATCAATGAGTCGTTTCCATCAACAACAAAATGAACTAGCCATAGGTGTACAGACCAAATTATGAATCTGCATCTATCTCTACTGACTGTTTTGTTCTTTCTGTATGTCTTTCTTCCTAATGACATTAAGGGCGACGAGCCAACCCTAGTGGCATGGGTTGCAATGCACCCAACCCTGTTAATCAATCTTCAGATGGCTTGTCCCCTTTCAGGTCATTTTCAGACTCTGCATCATGCGCATTTAAATTCAGTCCTCCATCCAGAGTGCTTTCGTTTAGATCTTGTCGCACTACTTTTTCTTCATCCTGTACTAGTTTTTCTTCCTCCTGTTATATAGAAACAGATGAGATGTACAGTATCTACTTTGCGTAATAACAGAGATCACAAGCATTCTATTTTGAACTGGTTTTCCAGGTATTCAAACTAGCTCCATGGTGGCAATAAGATTCAATACATTGATAAATGTCAAATAAGATTACATCATTACAATAACAGCTAATGACAGAAAAGAGTTTAGAAACCATGAGTTTCAAGGAAGTTTATCCTAGTAAGCATGATGCTAAGATAAAAAATCAGCTTTTTGACAAATGTACCAAAAGAAATGACTGTTAGACTCTTAGTAACATGCCGAATTCCATCAATGAATAATGGGGTTATCAATAGAAACAAACAGATTCACAAGAAAACTAAAGTTCAATTTAGTATAATAAAGGTACTGACCAGATAAAAATTTACGAAGGTTAATGTATATACCTGATTATCTTCCATGGGAACATCATTTATGTCGGGCTTTTCCTCCATTTCGGTTTTCTTCTCCATGCTCGACTCTGCTACACTTTTGTCCCCATTAACCTTGTCTTCCTGCTCGACTTTGTTGGCTTCCTCATTCTTGTCATCTTCCTCAACCTTGTCATCTTCCTCAGCTTTGTCATCTTCCTCAATTTCCGTAATTTCTTCCTTTTTCTGTTCCTCAAGTGCAGCGATCTGCACCATTTAGTTTACATTTTACTTCGAATGTATCACTATAGTCAAGAGTATCTTCGATATACAAAGTTTTAAAACGATTCAATGATACTGCAGACGAAAACTCCAATGTCTTAAGCTAAGATCATCGACTTGCTAGCTAAAACCACATCGAAGTTCCAACCAATAGCTTATATGATTCCCTGAACACGGCTCTACTTATATGATTCCTCCATTTAGCACTTAATCTTACTATTGAATCCTGAATCGATATAACTAAAGAATTACTCCAAAGCATTCAAGTTGACAAAACCCTAAACACTGTTGAAGTCACCTAAAAGCAATCAGACTCCTAGCAATAACTGCATTGTTCAATTTCAGAACAACAAGGCAGAGCATATACAATTTATCACTTCACCAAAAATTCAACATAACCACAGACCACAAACACTAATAAACCTCATGATTCCCAGAACACGGCTCTACTTATATGATCCCTCCATTTAGCACTTAATCTTACTAACGAATCCTGAATTGCTGCGACAAGCCTAATCCAGTCCAATTACTCCAAAGAAGTCAAATTGGCAAAACCCTAAATACTGTTGAAGTTACCTAAAAGCAAACAGACTCGTAGCAATAACTGCATTGTTCAACTTCAGAGCACCAAGACAGAAACGATACAATACACTAAACCGAAAAATCAACATAACAACAGACCACAAACACTAACCGGCACGTATTTGTATCTGCGTCTTGGAGGTTCTTCCGCCGCGGCCGTCATCGGATCGTCAATCGGAGAATTACTCCCACTTTTACCATTTTCATTCCCATTACTGTTACCGTTACTGCCCTGAGACAATGGGGCCCACTTATATAGCAATAAATGCGATCCATTACTGCCGTCAGAACCCGAACCACCGTTAACGATGGAGGCAGCGGCAGAGGAGGAGCTATTATTGTCTTTCTTGGTGGAGGGAGAGACGTGAACCCACTTCTTCTTCCACTTTCTCACCGGTCCGGTGAATACCGTTGCTGGCCCATACCGAGTCGAGGACCTACCTAATCGAGCTCCAACTCCTTCCATAACGACTCGATGTCGCTGATTCAATGATCAATTCAAATTTTCAAATCTCAATCAACTTTATTTACTAGATTAAGAAATTTCTTTAAGGATAATTTTGTTTTAAAAAAATATAATCGTTCGTCTCTTTCTCCGTAAGAACACAGAGACCAAGGCTCTTTTCTCAGATCTCAGTTTTGCTAAACTTATTGGTTTGAGCAAGAAAGAAAGACTCTCGTTCAGAAAGAGGGTCTCTGACTATAAACACGTGTCTAATACTTATAGGCTGGTCTGTTTAGACATGACAATACGACGCGTGTTGTAAGTTTTCAATGGCTTAAGCTTGACAAAGAGGAAAGACTCCGACTGTACTAGAGGTTCCTCGCCTAATCCTAACCTAGATTGAGAACGCCCTCAGAGTGTATAAGTAAAAGACATTGATACCCCTAATCTTCTCTCCTATATAAATAAATATCGCTTCACTTATCAATCAATCATCCTCGTCTCTTCATCACGACGGCTAGGGTTTAGGGTTTATACAGCCTTTCTTTGATTTTGTTGCCAATGAAGGGTTTGTCAGTTTACGATTATTATATTATCTCGCGTAATGATTAGTTTCGTTCTATTTTGGGCTACATTGTACCGAGAGGAGGGTTGAATCAATACCCTTGTTCTTGAATTTGCCAAATCGGCTGTAGCTAGATCGATGAAGAAGCTATCTGGCCGGTGGTCGCGAGAGAGATCTAGATCTCTGCGGTCGATTCATCTGCTTACCGAGTTTCTTACATCTTCTATTAGTTTGAATCCCGTTATATACATATTTTCTTGACATAGTGATATATGAGGAAGGATATGAAGTAAAGAAAATAGCAGAATTTTCTTTTGAATTAATTGCCATTTTCAAATAACCTTTCTCGTAGATTCAACTTAGGGTATCTTTCCAGGCAATCTGCTCTTTCTTCATGAGCAGCTATGTGTCTTATTGATGCCTACATTTGTATATATATGTATATGACGGTAGTGTTTCCTTAGTGTTTGATGTTTTAACATGAAAGTATAATTGGATTCCAATAAATGGGCCGTACGAGTTGAATTGTTACAATGAAAATGGAATTGTTTGGAAAAGTATTGTGTTTGGGACCTATTCCATGGATAAATGTTGCTGTGTTTTCAGATCGGCTTTGTTTAAAGTACAATGGATCTGAGACTGCGTAGCTAGAAATTAACAGAAGTTTAATGGAAGTGTGCTGTGGTTGGAATTTGGATGAAGTACATTTGCTGTAAATGTTGTATTTGCAATAACCACAAGCTGTAATCTTAAGTGGCAGAGCAGGATAAGAATGAGAGACATTATAACCAAATTCCGCATGCACTTACAAGAATTGAAGAAAGTTCAATAAGAAAGCAGTAACGTCAATAAAATGAGCGTTTTTGAGGATATTTGGTGTTATACCACTGACACTCTTTAATATCTAGAAGCTTAACCAGCTTATAATTCGTGATTAAATCTTCACATATTAAATAATTTAATTTAATTTATATGCTATGATAATGGTTGAAATGTTAAACACTAAAATTTAGTTAAGCTCAAAATTATTGTTCTTGATATATTTAAAAATACTTATAATGAGATGGGCAATTGCAGGAATGTTGAACTTAAAATGAAAAGAGCTCTTTAATATTATTGATAAGTTAAATACGACTTCAGAAAAGAGTAATGCTATTTTTTGTTTACCATTTCCACGTCTGTGTAAAAGATGAGTAGATAACAAAAGAAGATTTTGCAGATTTTTGATAATCACTCAAAATAAATTTTAATTTTATCCAAAGCTAAACATGAATGTTGAACGATAATGGAAGTGAGCGAATGAGATGGATCTCTTAACTTTTCTTAAACATGTGTCTTTCTATATGATTGGTCAATTAAATTTTTATAGTTAAAATTTAATTAAAAAAATATATTATACTAAAATATTAGTTTTTTTATATTACGAGACCCATGGATGGAGATGGTCTAATAGTTTGTAATCAGACGGGAATTATCAAAGCTATTCTCTCTACATTAGTACATTTATAGTCTAGTCAATATACTAAGCAATATGAACAGAAAATAAACGGTATACAATTATTGTAACACATGAGATATACATGGCATCACATGAGAAAAACGTTATAACTAAAAAGAAAAGAAAAGCGTTATGATTTATGACAAGAGTTGCTTAATTAATTATGGTTATATTTCTTTCGTTAAGAATCAAATTAGTTAATAGATTATTTCTACTGTTAACATCCGATGAAAAACGAAACAAAACATAATATTTTTAACTTTAAAGAGTCACTGTAATACGGTTCTACCATCTCTCTCCCACGTTTTGACTTCATCTTAACCCTCTTTCAACGAAGGTGATTTCTGGTTTTTGCAGATGAATCTCTAGACTTAGTTAAATTGATTCAATATACTGGAGTTTTGATCTTGAAGTGCAATCAAAGCTTAATCTTTGTGATACAAACGAGTTTTCTGATTACCTTTGATTTCTCTTTGGAAAATTGGGACTTGAGTTGGACATTACATATTCACAAACTTACGTTTCAACTTGAATTTTATGACAGTAGCCTTTCATATATGCTTTCGATAGGAGCTGATGTGATTGATGCGAAACATTAGAGGAATATATACTCAAGCAAGGTGATTGAGAGGAGAGTGTATGTGTTAACATTCAATTCATACTTTCAAAGAAGTCTGCTACTTCGCTTCACATGGGTTAAGTGGCGGTACTCTTCTTCTAATTCTTGGATTACATGTCATATTACCAAACTTGTGGGATGTAATTCATATCTAGTATTCTTAATTAGTGAGTTAGATATCCGAATTTACATGATTGAAGTTTTATATTGCAATTCATTGTTATTTGAATATTGGTTTCAAATACATAGTTCCTTGCTTTCAATTCATCAAAAATGTCATCTTTGTGGTTCACGGAAGCTTAAGACTTCACTATTAGTGATCTACGTTGCAGAGGTTATAATATGGACATTACCCACCTTTTATAGCTTCCATACCTTTTGTATACCTCAATACAGCCTCATTTACATGGTTTGGTGGGGTGATACTTTTAAACACAATGATGCAGATCCATTAGCATTAAGAAACGTGAAAGAAAACCTGAGTTGTTTTCCTTTCAAGTCTTCTCTTCTATATTACATAAGTTGGAAAACTATATATAGCAGAAAAAGTTTCAAGAAGACTTTGGCTATTGCGGCAATGTCCCCACATAAGAATCCTAAGCAAATCAAGACTAAGGAAGGGAACACTAAGGAGCTGGAGAAAGGCTCCATGAAGTTTTAGTTTTATGTTTCAAATTCTAAGTTGGAATTGCCAGGGTATTGACAATAAAATCTCAATAAATTATCTTAGAGATCTTTGGAAACAATTTAAATCAGATTTTCTTTTTCTTTCTGAAACAAAGAATAATTTTCTTTTCATGCAAAAAAATCAAGTTCATTTGGGTTAAAATTTATTGTATACTGTTGAACCCACATGTTCAAGTGGAGGATTAGCCTGTTTTATTCAGACAGTTTCAATGTTAAATTAAATCATAAGGATAAATATATGATCGACGTTTCTATCGACCTAAAAGGCAAGGAAATGAATATTACTTTTTTCTATGGAGAACCTATCCAAAACAAACAAGATTATGTTTGGGAAAGATTAACCAGAATGAGAATCCAACGAAATTCCCCTTGGTTAATCATTGGGGATTTTAATGAATTATTAAGCAATCATGAAAAACAAGGCGGTTCCTTGAGACAAGCCAGTTCTTTCATGAATTTTAACCAAATGCTTCTTGATTGTGGATTTATCGACTTCCCCAAACTGGGAAACTCCTGGTCATGGAGAGGTGTCAGAAATAACGGAATTGTCCGTTGTATTCGGGATAAAGCTTTCGGGAACGAGGATTGGCATGACCTATTCCCAAAATCGGAAATCGAATACATGGACATGATCGAATCAGACCATAGACCTATACTTGATCGAATCAGACCATAGACCTATACTTGGTCTTTTAAACCTCATCGTCAATTTATTTTCGACAGACGATGGGTTGGTAATGCTGGTTTGAAGGATATTATTGAAAAAACTGGAAGTGTTTATCTTGTAGCCGAAGGGTTTCATTTGTGGGAAAAATAAAAAATTGCCGACGAGAAATCTCTCATTGGAGGAGAAAAAATATCCAATCCGGTTGACAAAAAATAGATGAATTAAAAAGAGTAATTGAGGATTTAAAAAACTGTAGTTACCCAAATACAGATGAAATCCTGAAAGCTAATTCAAATCTTTGACAAGCATATGTTGAAGAAGAGACATATTGGAAGCAAAAAAGCCAAAATAAATGGCTTTAGGAGGGTGATGAAAATACTATATTCTTTCATGCTCAAACTAAACAAAGACGAGCACGAAACCGAATAATCGGTCTTCAGACGAGTAACAACACCTGGGTAACAAAAAAGGAAGATATCTTAGCCGAAGCAGAGAACTACTTATCTTCCCTTTTCACTAGTAATAGAGATTCCACACATTTACTGAATGAATTAGAGTCTAAAATATGAGATTCTGATAATTAGCTTCTAATGAAAAATGCTACTATAGATGAGATCTGAACTGCCTTGTTTATGATGGATCCATGTAAAACTCCGGGTCTCGATGGTATGACGGCTTTCTTCTTTCAGAATTCCTAGGAAATCATCAAGGATGATTTGGTATCCTTGGTCAATAATTTCCTTATTCAGGGATTATTTGAGCGTGGTCTAAATAAGACAAATATCTGTTTGATCCCAAAAATCTCAAGACCAACTAAGATGGCATAATTTAGACCGATTAGCTTATGAAATGTTGGTTATAAAATCATCTCAAAAGTTTTGTGTTTGAGGCTCAAGAAGATGTTACCAAAATTAGTATTAGAGACACAATCAACCTTTGTTGCTGGTAGACTCATTTCTGATAATATTTTGATTGCTCAGGAAATGTTTCATGCCCTTCGAACTAATAAAGCTGTTAAGGGTCAATTTATGGCAATAAAAATAGATATGAGCAAAGCCTATGATAGAGTGGAATGGAACTTTGTTGAGATCCTATTCCGAAAGTTGGGCTTTAGTGAATCTTGGATAAAATGTATCATGTTTTGCATAACAAGTGTTGAATACTCGGTATTGATAAATGGGGTCCCTTGGGGTTGTATCAAACATCACTGGGGTTTACGACAGGGAGACCCGTTGTCACCCTACATTTTTATCTTATGTACGGAAGTTTTGATCTCCAAACTGAGATCTGCCAAACACAGGGCCTTATAACGGGCATTTCTATTGCTCGGTCTAGTCCAACAGTTTCTCATCTTCTCTTTGCTGACGACAGTTTGTTCTTCTGCAAAGAATCAACAGAAGAGACCGTTCAAATTTTAAAAATACTCAAGGAGTATGAACTAGTTTCTGGTCAACAGATTAACTTTGACAAATCGTCAATCCAGTTTGGACACACGGTACCAGAATCATATAAAATAGAGTTACATCAAACTCTTGGAATTACTAATCTTGGAGGAATTGGCTCATACTTAGGTCTTCCGGAAGATATCGGGGGGGGGGGCTAAAACAAAAGTTTTTGCTTTTGTGAGAGAGAAACTTCAATCGCGGATAAATAGTTGGTCGTCTAAATTTTTATTGAAAGCAGGAAAGGAGGTTTTAATTAAATCTGTCCTCACGGCTTTACCCACTTATGTGATGTCGTGTTACCGACTACCTAAACTATTGTCCTTAAATTGAATTCAACAATAGCAAATTTCTGGCAGACTAACTCGGAAACTTCTAAAGGCATACATTGGAAGAAATGGAAGAAATTATGTAAACCTAAATCGGAGGGTGGTTTAGGTTTTCGTGCATTGGAGGAATTTAACTCTGCGCTTTTAGCTAAACAACTTTGGTGTTTACTCGATTTCCCTGATTCACTCTTTGCAAAAATTATGAGAAGGAGATATTTTAAGGATCAATGTCCCTTGACGGCGAAAATAACGGGAAACCATTCCTATGGTTGGCAAAGTATATCTTAAGCCCGCTCACTAGCTTGCAAAGGTATGATCCGAAAAATTGGTGATGGGAAATCGATAAAGGCTTGGAAGGACCCATGGATACCAAATCTTGTCCCTAGGCCTGCAACAAATATGACTTTCAATTTGTTTCTTGACCTTACTGTGGATCAATTTATCGACCATAGATCAGGGTGTTGGAAGTAAATTTTAGTACATCAATATTTTGATCAGTCTAATGCTAAATTGATTTGGGAATACCCATTCCCAAAAGACATCGATCCGACTGTTGGGGCTGGCATTTCACTAAAACAAGAAGATCTGCGGTTGGCAAATTTAGTCCAAACTTTCAAGCTCTGTATAACAAAATTTGGAAAATTAAGTGTCCTAATAAGATTCAACATTTTCTTTGGCAAGCCTTATCCGGTAGTATTGCAGTCAAACAAAATTTGAGTCATAGAGGTATTAATTGTGATACACGATGCTCCCGATGTGGAGCAGGAAACAAAACTATTAATCATGTCCTCTTTGAATGCCCTCTAGCTATCCAAACATGGGCATTATCTTGTATCCCCTCAGCAGCAGATATTTTCCCAGGGGATTCGATTTGGTATAATCTAAATTATTTATTCTGGAGATTACCAGACAGAGAAAACTACCAGTATTTTCCATGGATCATCTGGAACATTTGGAAAGTGAGAAATGATCATTGTTTCACAAATTGTGATACTGATCCTCGTAAAGTTATTCTCCAAGCAGAAGTCGACTATAGAGAGTGGTCTTTGGCCCGTACTGAGCTAAAGAATCACGATCTCCTATTGTAGTTCAAACCGCTATTTGAAAGTCCTCATTTGCTTTCCCATCCACATCTGATCACAGGTTTCAAATGCTTTGTGGACGCTTCCTGGAAATCCTCGGATCTCAAAACTAGTTTAGGATGGTTCAGTTTTCCAGATACAGTGGAGGGAATATGTATGGGGGCTAGATGTGTCAATAAGAGTCTATCTGCACTTCATTCGGAACTTGAAGCTATTCTATGGGCGATGGAGTCTCTTTTGGCGCTTCAACTTTTGGAGGTGGAAATATCAACGGACTGTGAGGCGGTGTTGAAGATTTTGGATCGTCCAGAGGAGTGGCCAGCTTTCCTTCCCTACCAAGAAGAGTTTTCTCGGTTAGCTTCGTTATTTTCCTCTCTCTCTCTCTCTCTCTCTCTCTCTCTCTGTTATTCCTCGTCTTTTAAATCATCAAGCTGATGCTCTTGCCCGTCATGTTAGAGAGACAACTCATGATTGTTTGATGTAATTATTGACATTGGTTTATTTTCTAATATAATATGCCGTTGACAAAAAAAAAAGTCACTGTAATATATTTTAGGATTTTGAGTATGAATTTTGAGTTAGTTGACAAAAAATTATATCTACTTTTATTGTGTTTTTTGACCAAAAACTTATAGTCGAGTAGTTTTTTTTGGAATAAAATATGATGATTAGAATGATTGTGTTATTGATTTTGACATTAAAATTATCATTCGCAACTAGTAGATTTTAAAAATGATTTTATTAGGCTCTTGATTAAATATTGTTAATGCCGTTGACAAAAAAAAGGGATTTGATTTCAATTCAGGGACGGGGGGATCCATGTGCCCATGCTAAAAAATTTTAGTTAATTTCTTTTTTCATTTCATATTTTTTCACGTTGAATATTCCCTTTGTTTCACTTTACTTAGTGTTTTATGATTTTTTTAATTTTAATTGATGTTTTAATATTTCTATGCAAAATTTATTACTTTTTAAGTGTTTTTGACCCTTTGAATTCTACAGATTGATTTGTGATGGGTTAGATTATTTTGAAGTTTGTGATAAAACATGTTTTATTTAGATATAATACAAAATTTAATGATTTCTTAAACTGTGTGAAAAAATATAAAAAATCAAATATAGTAAAACAAAGAGAGTATGAAACTAGAGAAACTATAGCAGACATACACAATTTTTCAAAAAATTTAAAATCTGATACAAGTTTTCAAAAAATTAGATTTAGTATAATCTATATATACTAAAAATAGGAATTTGTGGTCTCCTTGAAGTCTTCTATCAAACTGCCATGTCAGCATAATTTTGAAACTATTTACTATTTAACTGCCACATCAGCAACTCTTCTCCTCTCATTCTGTGATTTCGTTTCGTCTACCATGTAGAGCTGAAGATTGATTTAGACTTTTTCTCTCCCATACATTTTTTATTGAACAGTAATTCCCTTAATTTCATCTGATTCATATGTCTCTACGGTCATTGTGGTTCTATCTCTATATATCCCATATTTCTCTTTCCTTTCGTTTGTTATCTCTTCATCTCCCAATTGTAAAAGACCAACTCCATGAAACATTGTCCGCACACACTCCAAAAACAACTAGCATATGACACCCCATTTCAAGAAATAGAGGTGCTGGTAACTTGTTACAATTACTTCTCAACTTTGCATATACTCATGGTGTGGTTGTCCTTATATTTTCTAGAAATACAGTGCACGTGTATTCAGCTCTCAAGAAGGTTTATGATCTTGAACAAATTCCAGCCAAGATGATAAAGAGGTAGGAAGTTGCAGCTAGGTGTAAGAACACTTCTCTAGATAATGCTCAAAAACAAATTAAAATTGAGTTCTTCTTTTTTCGTGAATCCCGTTATTACTGATGTTGTTGTGTCTTCTCCGAAGACAATACGCGATTGTAAAATGGTATTATGCATGCTCGATTGTTAGTGCTTTTTACATTTCGAATGCAATTAATTTTATATCTTGTGCTACGTGCAGGTCCTCAATTTTTCAAAAAGGCAAATGAAGAGATTCTCTTGGAAAGATCATAATCTACTTCATACTTTAACTAAAAGGGTTTATTCTAGAAACTAGACCTTTTTGCTTGTGAAGTTGTGGAACTACCACTTTTGGGAGAAGCTTGTAGAACTAGCACTTTAATTGATGCAAATTGACAAAAAAAACTCCTAAATAAATATTAACCATTTTTAGTTTTTAATCTTCTTCTTTTATTTAATACATTTAATAATATATGGACCACCACCACCGCCACTACCACCACCGTCGCCCCACCACCACTACCAGCACCGCCACCACCACCACCACCGTCACCGTCGCTGCCACCACCACCACCGTCACCGTCGCTGCCACCACCACCACCACCGTTGCCGCCACTACCACCACCACCGTTGCCACCACCACCACTACCACCACCACCATTTCTTTTTTAAGTTTTAAATTCAATACATTTAATAGTATATGAAATTATTAAAATTAAACACTAAACCTCTTAGGAAACCTAAACCCAAGCAAAAATATTAAAATTTTGATTATCTTCAAATTTAATGCATATAAAAATATATGAAATCATCAAAATTAAACATTAAACCCTTTTTCAAATTTTTTTTAATCTTCAAATTCAATACATTTAATAATATATGAAATTATAAAAATTAAACCGTAAACCCCTTAGGAAGCCTAAACTCAAACAAAAGTATTAAGATTTTGATTATCTTCAAATTCAATGCATTTAATAATATATGAAATTATCAAAATTAAACCCTAAACCCCTTAGGAAACCCAAACCCAAGGGAAAATATTAAAATTAATTATATATTTTTCTTTTCCAATATTTCAATTTTTTTTAAAATCTTTAAATTCATTACATTGAATAATATATATGAAATTATTAAAACTAAACCCTAAATTCCTTAGAAAGTCTAAACCTAAGGGAAAGTATGAAAATTTCTTTTGATTTCATATTTTTGTTCTCCAATTTTTTGAATTTTTAATATTTTATTCTTTAAAATCTTCAAATCCAAAACAAAACTAATTTAATTCAATTAACAAAAGAAAGAGTAAAAAGTAAAAAGAATGGATTGAAAAGAATAGTAGACTTTTCCCTTGCAAAATAATGACATTTCCACAAGCCCTCTCAAAAATGGTTATTCAACAAGTTTTAAATAGTAATAGTGGTACATCCATTATTGACCCTAACTAAAATGGTAGCTGTTGATCGTGAGATGGCTCTTTGTGAATGTAGGACTGCGGGTTTTGTTAGAGTTGGCTTAGAGTTATTTAGTTTGAGCTTTTCTAATATTTATTTCTAAGTCTTTGACTTTGGATTCATGACTTTAGGTTGTTCTTAACGAATTTGTGAAGCCTACAAACGTGTTGTGACTATAGAACAACTATTCTAAAGTTATGACTGAAGATATAAATAGAGCTAGTCTCTCTAAAAGATATACGTGTAATATAAATGGAATAATGTATCTCTCATAAGATTTACTCAAACACATGTCATACTACCTGATTGAATTGTGTAGAAAAAATTATGGCCTTTAGTTTCTCCAGGTGCTATTTTGGTAGGTCGCAGTTTGACCACAATTTAGAAGGTAATAATAAGTATCAAGTAGAATATTCCATATTATTTTGATTGGATTGTAGCTAAAATAACGAGTGTTTTGAACTCAGTATTTAAGATAGCTCATTTCATAGTAATTGATACTTCATATTCTATTTAAGTATCCCAATGATCAAAAACAAAGAAGGCCTTCAGTTAATAATTATCACATAAATTTATGTTACCGTTCATACTTCTACTTTTTTTTTTTTTTGGTTAAATAGTTTATACTTACCGAGGACAGGTGACCTAGTAGTGTACTCACTTTACAAATCCTCAAAGCACCAGGGATCGAACCCCCTACCTACAGTAGTAGGAGGGAGAATTAAAAAGTCATTAGGCTAGTTAACAAAAAAAAAGGTTCATACTTTTACTTTATTTGAAAAGAATCTAATGATAATAAAATAAAACGATTTACAAAAGTAAAACTTATAATATGTTTATTAGATAAAACTCAGACGTAGCCCGGTATAACTCCTAGTTTTTCAAAAAATACTCAATATACCCTTGTAACAATATAACCAAAGTAATAATTATGCAAGTTTTTATTTATCCGTATACATATATATATGTACCTCTAACAATTATATAGATATGTTGGATATTCAAGTTTTTTTCTATGCATAGTGAAACATATATTGTTACGAAGTAAAGTTTTTATTTACCTATGTTCACAAATCTATGTACCTCTACCATATTTATTATATACGGTAAACAATTATATAGACTGATGCTGTGCAGTTTATTCATGATAACATAATTGTTGTGTTACAATTTAACACAAATTTGATATGTTGGATATTCATATTATCTTTTCTTTGTACCACAGAAAATATGTTGTTAACGAGTAAATAAAATTATTATATGCTCAAGTTATATCTTACCGAGTTGTCAAATATATTACTTATCTAACTCACTTAATTACATATGTAATATAACTTATATCTTGTCTGTGTCTAGAAAATAATATCGGTTTAACTCGTTTAATATCGGTATATTAAGGGTAAAATGGTCAAGTATGACAAAAATTGTCAAAAAACTAATTTTTTGAAAACTTATGTCAAAATTTTTTTTTCAAAAACTTTTGTATATTCATTTAACCATACCCATGAAACTATGCATCACAATAACCATACATAAAAACTTTTGGTTCGATGTGGTTTTGATTTATAGAAAAGAACCATTCGATTTTAATATTTAGATAACTTTAGTTCTCGGTTCTATTCTGAAAATCAAAAATTATCAAATAGGAACAGAAATTATATAGTATTAAATATATATATTTTGATCAATAGAACCGAAACCGCACTGAATTTTAGTGAGTAACTATTAGTTACCAAATTTTCAAAACCGAAAAAACTAAAAACCAGAAGAATCAAATAAAAAAACTGAACACTTTTGTGCTCCATATTAAAAGTGCTCCTGGATTCGCCACTGCAGAGATATTATTTTTGAGTTTTGAGTCGACCATATTTTAGTATAATATCCGAGATCTATATATTTAAGTAACGTGTTTGTGTGGATTAGTTGGGTTACACAGAAGTTAGTGTAGATATAGGAAAAAGCATCTGTTGTCACCCTCAATGATTCGTTGATAAAGGTTAATGCCTAATTTAGTCGTTGATAATCCGGATTAAGAAATAAGAACATTGATGAGGACACCAAACAGAAATTACTATTTTACCATTCCATGTCGACGGATGCTCTTGTCAGCGCGCGGCGCTCTTAGGTTTTTTTTTTAAATTCTATTTTACTTTTAATTCAGAATCACGGCAGTCAAAAAGACGAAACTACCCCTCAAATTGCCGAACCTCGAAAAAAGGTAGAGAGAGAAGAAAGGATCGGCTGATTGAGAAGAGAAAGATAGAGAGAAAGGTCCCTTTTCACTCGCTGAAGATTTGTTCCGATCTGATTTCTGCCGATCTCCCATGGCTGGGATTTGTTAAGGCTCTGGGTTTAGAGACGCGGTGAAGGAGAGAGATAGATCTCTTTTACCCTCTTTTTTTGCGTCGCGAGAAAACGGTTTGTTCTTTGTTCCCTTACTGTTCATCTGTATCGGATTTTGTTTCGTGCTAGATTCCCTTCGACTTTTCGTCTGCACAAGGATTTTTCTTATATTTGGCGTCGTGGATCTGATAATTTCTATTGGATCCCCCTTGGTTTTGACCTGAGCAGGCATTTATGGGGAACTATTGATATGGATTTTTTTTATGTGATACAGATTCGTTGTTTTGGATTTGGAATTTGATGTTTTCAGTAATTGATTTATTCGAATTCTATGAGTAAGATTTCTGGTTTTTGTTGGTGATGAATCGAAGGTATTCATCATATCTGTACATTGTTGTAAAGGTGTTTTGTATTCAAATTTTCAATGTCTTGATACGTATTATGGGAATAGTTTAGAATGTAAGTGGTACTATTAGCATGTTGGTTTGTTAAATCATTTGTTTATACTTATTAAGGTATGTTGCTTCTTTGTGCAAGTAAAGTGTTTGGTTGCTTGGCTTGTCCTTTTCGGTTTTGTTGGAGACTTATGAGACAATCTGGTGTTGCTAACGGTTAATAAAGCTAATTAGCACATAGGTTCTTCTTCTTTCTTTTGCATTACGCCATTTCATGAATGAATCAGAAGGTCTTTTATGGCGTTTGGGACACTTTGGATGAATTATTGCCTTTTTCTGTTTGGTCTTTCCAGATGGTTTTTGATGGTTTTGCATCTGTGGCTTTTTTTTTTGTTCTAGTAGTCTTAAAGGCTTTCACTGAGGAGTAGAACTATTCTGAGAGAGGATTGAAATGGCAGATGGGATATCAAGCTTTTGGGGTCCCGTGACTTCTACTATTGAGTGTTGTGAGAACAACTACGACTATTCATCGTACATTGCAGAGTTCTATAACACAATATCCAATGTCCCTGGAATCCTATTGGCTCTCATCGGTCTTGTCAATGCGTTGAGGCAACGGTTTGAGAAGAGGTTTAGCATTCTTCACATATCCAATATGATACTTGCTATCGGCAGCATGCTCTATCATGCCACTTTGCAACACGTGTAAGTACCCATCAGTTTCCAATTTCATTCTAGATCTCCTGACTGTGATGGGCTTTTAGAATTCTTCATGACGTAGGTGTAGTAGCTGTTTGATTGATGCAAACAGGTTTCTAGTTTGTGAGTAGAATTGTTTTCCAAATTTTGTATTATTTGATTTATGTATATTGGTTCGAGCAGGCAACAACAGAGTGATGAAACCCCAATGGTGTGGGAGATACTTCTTTACATGTACATCCTTTACTCACCAGACTGGCATTATCGAAGCACAATGCCAACTTTTCTCTTCCTCTACGGTGCTATCTTTGCTGTAGTCCATGCTTTCCTCAGGTTTGGCATCGGTTTCAAGGTCCACTACGTGATCCTTTGTCTTTTGTGCATCCCTCGGATGTACAAGTACTACATTCACACAGAGGATACAGCAGCCAAAAGGATTGCAAAATGGTATGTTGCTACGATCCTAGTGGGAAGTGTCTGCTGGTTCGGTGACCGTGTTTTCTGCAAGACGATATCTCAGTGGCCGGTGAATCCCCAGGGACATGCTCTATGGCATGTGTTCATGAGTTTCAACTCATATTTTGCAAACACGTTCTTGATGTTCTGTCGAGCTCAGCAACGTGAATGGAATCCAAAGGTGAAATACTTTCTGGGAGTTCTTCCTTATGTCAAGATCGAGAAGCCAAAGACACAATGAGAAGAAAATTGGGGACAAAGGGAGCCCAGAAGAAGATCATAAATATAGTTTTTGTTCATCGTTTTGTCAGTTTTTTAATTTTATTTTTTGGAAGTGAAACTCTCTAGATACAGTCTAGAATTTTTTTACCTTTTGTATTAGTTACTGGGAATGATCTTCAGAAGAATTGATTTTTAACTTGCTGAAAAGCTCTTGTTATTCTTCTGTTGGTGTCATCTTAATTTGACCACTTTCTTCTTCCTAAACTGTAACTTGTACCCTAATCTTCGTGTTTGGTCTGAAAGTAAGGTCCAGAAACTTTTGATTTAAGGTCTAACTTTAATTCAGAAGAAAAAGATACTGAAAAAAACAATCAAATTCAAACAAACGTGATCTCTTTTTCTTTCATAAAAGCATTCCATTTACTATACAGAGGCTAAACCAAGGTGGCACACACAAACGAACTCAACCAACTTATGATACTGTTCCCTCTCTCGTTTTTCATTTTTTTCCTTTTGTTTCTTCTATATCATCCAATGAGTTTCTGACTTTTTGGTAACACAGAAGCAAAGTAAGATGGTATATTGCAGTGCGATGATTTAAGATCCAATGACATTTTCTTGCAACATCTGGCCAAGCTTCATGAATAGAGCTTGTTGTTCCTCCAATGTCAGGCTTGTGATTATCTGTAATGGGTAAGTAGGAGATCTTAATGGCACACCTGAAGAATTATCACTAGTTTTCTGGAATATTGCGAGTAAGATCCTTGCAAGCTTTTTGGTTATTTTACAGTAAACTTACCTGGTCTAAGAGCTTATCCACAGAGAGGCTTTCAGGTACAACAAACGATTGATGATATATATATGCAAAAACAGCCATCACCATCTACACACCCCAAAAGCAATATCATATATTAGATATATTGAATCAAGTACATTTCTAAACCTTAGATTTAAAATATAACTTATGTTATAAGAATCAAGGAGGCGGTATTGAAGTCAATGCACCCATATATACCTGACAATCCATTCTATCAGTGATTCCGCCATGCCCAGGAATACTATCACCAAAGTCCTGAATGTTGGAGAATATTTAACAGTGAATCAATATGTTCAAAAATAGTTTCGGTTTTATACTAAGTACCATCTGAAACCGACCTTGACTTTGAAAGCTCTTTTGAAACCACTGGCAAAGAAGCCACCAAAAGGTGCTATTATAGAGGCGAACAATCCAAGACATAGGGCATGCCACTGAACTGGTAGGATGGAAATTTCTTTCCAAGGGAGCTGTAGAGTAAACGCCTTTCGTTTAGAAGCAATAATATTTTACGTTTATTTAGTATTGTACAGTTTAATTCCAGCTTTTACCCAATCAGAAATCCATCCTGGTAAAGCATGTGTCTCTTGCTTGAACAATAGACCGGGGTCACAGTGGAGCCAGCCCGTAGATAGATCCTGTTTTTGTTTCCACCAAATAGCATATTGGTGACTGAAATATTATCACTGTTCTTGGATGAAAAGAAGTCGGAACATGACTAAAACGTCCAAGTACCTCTCTGGGACATGTCAACCAAAGGAAACGGCCCATTATATTTGCAAGCTGCAGTAGCAAGCAAGATTGTAAACTATTGACTGCTCATATATAAACGTGTACTTATTAGCCATTGAAAAAGCTTACCAGGAATGCAGAAATCATTGTGGTAATAGAAGCACCAATGAAACCCTCCCATGTTTTCTTTGGTGATAACTTGATCAACGGTGTTCTCCCAAAGAAAAATCCACAGATATATGCAAATATGTCATTGATGACGATAAGTGATGCCGGAAGAAGAAACCTGAAACAGAAACCAGCATATTAAGTAAATAGACTTACAAATATTAAAAGTATCCCCATATCCTCGAAACAAACATTGAGTTCGGTCACAACCAAATGGGTGCCATATGGTATACTGTGATTACCAGAAGATTCCTTCAAAGATGTTGGCAACGGTGAATGAGGACTGAGTAAACACCACAATCAAGATCATATGCGTCCATGCATATTGGCTAAACTGATATTTGTACATCTTCTTTTTCAACGTCAAAATAAACCAAACAAAGCCTACAATTCCTCAACAAAAGAGGAGAGATTATGTAAACAACAGCAGTGGAAAAAAATCATTGCTCCTCACAGAAAGAAGTTAAACGAAAAGGTCATTATAAAACTGACCAGAAATATACAAGGAGTAACAGATTGCCATGTGGTATTTGATGAGGCTAGTGACCAGTCGATATAGGACTTTGTCTGGAGTCACAGTGTTGACTAGCCGTTGACTAAGTATTCGACCATATACAAAGAGCATTGCTGTGAAAAAGAAGTGCCTGCATATATTGGATAATAAGGTAACAACTGGTATGTCACACTCAAAATTGTCAACAAATAGAAAAGTACAAAACTACTAGCTAATTCTTCAATACCTTTCAGCATCATCACATAAATGCAAAAGATAAAGAAACTCGAAAGGTGAGGAGGAGAGAGCAAGTGTGATTACCAATTTAGTAATCTAAACCCAGGGAGCTGTTTATCTTCATGAGTTCTTCTTAGCAAATTGAAAAGTTCTCGTGCCATGAAAATCTGGATAACAACTACCATGGCTGTAATGTAGAGATGGCCCAGGTAAACTATTAGAGCAAAACCACCTATCATCCAGACAGTGGAGTATGCTCGAACAAGAAACGATTTGTATTTTTTACTGTCGTTGACTAATAAATGGCTTCCATTTGATTTGCCTCCCCCTGCACCAACCTAAAAGCCAGAAAAGTAATGATATTTTCAACCAAAATTATGCAAAATGAAGCAATGATGAAGAAACTATTTACTCTTAGAGGAGCTTCTACACCACAATCCTAACACAAGAAAGAAACTAAACTCTATCTATATACAAAACTACATAGACAGGCTACTTGGCAATCAGAATGAGAGCAAACATACATCACTGTTTCGCTTCCGGTGTCGAACACGAGTGGTAGGTGTTGATGGAGCATCACCAGCATTTTCCTTTTGCATGTTGCCCGTATCCAAGAAACAAAAAACACGACTACCTGTGAAAATTACATTGCACTTCACTAAGTCCAACATCACCATAGTCTAACATCAAAATAAAAAATTCAGAAACGAAAAAAACTGAGAAATACTGTAAAAAACACTCCTGTTATCATCCAGCAAACCAGTATGGAAACTAATAATCACTGACATGCGACAATAAGGGAGCAAATATACAATTTCAAGAATCAATTTACATATATAAACACAGACTCAGCTGAATCAATCAATGGCATGTACTTATAACAGTACTCCAAACTTTATAAGCTATAAACGTTTCAATTAAACAGCGCGTTCCTTTTGAATATTGAACTCTCAGAGTTAACTGAGGAACTCATAATCTAATCGATTCACTTAAAATCCTTAGTTCGATCTCATACTAACGCAAACACAATAATATAATCTTGAAGTTCAGGAATCCTCCACAAATATACGCTTAATATGTTTGGTCACTCAAACTCATCGAATCTAAAGTATAAAGAACAATAAGAGGAAACAGAATTAGTTCTCAAGAGAAAGAATACAGATAAAAAAAATACAATTAAACAGGAACCAAGCGGGCAAAATCACACAGCGATGCACAATTTGGAATTAATCCGAAATTTCTTATTGGCATGTTCGTCACTAATGGTTTCAAATATCACACGAGTTACGAAGAATAAAACAGTAGAACACTAGTGATTTCTCGAAGAGATCTGAAAACTGAGGAGACGAGAGACACATCTATACGAATATTCTTGAGGAATGAGGTAAAATAAGGCAGAGAAGTTTAACCTGTTCGCGAGCTCAGTTACTACTCCGTTTAGAAGACGGAACAGAGAATCAACTTTGCAGAAAGAAAGTAGAAGACGGAAGGATTCTCTTCTTCTCGAATCTTAATTTTTTGCAATAAATAGTTTATTTAATTAAAGCTAAATTATGTTCTCCAGAACCTGAAATGAAATTTTTTAAAGAAATAATTGAGAATATTATGAACTCCTCTTTTCTACGAATTTTGCAATTTGGTATTCTTTTCTGTTTTTTTTTTCAGTAAGAACCTGTGATCTTCCTTTTTTTTTTTTTTTT
>OVAX01000888.1:0-15028 GCA_900406405.1 Lepidium africanum | reverse complement strand
TTTTTTTTTTTTTTTTTGGTATCAACTTGTGATCTTCCTTGTAAAATATTTTATTAGGATTCCAGAACCACATAATATGTAGAATCGGATTTAAAATGTTATAGAAAATATGAAGAAACAATTTCAAAATAAATATTTTCAATTTAAAATAATTTTCGAAAAAAGAAGAAAAAGCTATTTTGTTTGTTTGGAATGACAGAATAGAACCGCCAAGGAATTAGATTCTCTCTCATTCATAAAAAAAATTACAAAGAGAAAAGAAATAAGTAAGATTCTTCGCGCACGTTTTTGTGATGTGACGAATCTCGCTTCCATTGACTATTGGAAAAGGTAAAAAGTTTAACCATCTAACCAATTTCGATTTATTAGATGAAGAAAAAAAACAGAGGAATCATGAAATCTTTGTTTTTAGTTCATTGGTTGTAAGATGTAACTGGTCACATTTTCAATCCAGCTGCATGGATTCCTTCTTCTTCTTTGTGTTCTTACAACATTCATTGCTTTCTAAGTTTAATTCAATTCTACCAGAAGATCAATTTTAAGATCCAAAAGTTATCCAATCTAGGCATTTATTCGAAGCTGTTTTAAAATTAGGGGAAGATCTTGGTTTAGACATGGTCAAAAGATCATGTAAGTACACTTCGATCCGCTCAACATGGGTAAAAGAAAAGCTCTAATTAAACAAACTAATATAACTGCAAGTAATCCAAACAGAAGTTCTAAAATTTTTTTTTAGCTCATCGTCTTTTTTAGTCTCTATATCCTCACTTCCAAGATCCAAACAGAAGTCTCACAGCTCTCTCGCATTTACAAGTATTGTTACAAACCCAAATTAATTGTGAATGTAAAATAATGCATAAGGCTGATCTCAAAACTTAATTATGCATTTTTTATCACTGATCTTTCAGTATTGATATTATCCATAATTAATTAATTGTAGGTGTAAGTGTAACAAAATTAATTGTAAGTGTAAAATAATGCGTAGGGCTGATCTCAAAATTTAATCATGCATTTTTTTTTATCACTGGGTCTTTCAGTATGATATTATCCATAGCTACAACAGGTTCTCTAACTCTTTTTTTTATAAGAGGTTAAGTATATTTTTTCCAAAGGCTGTGAAACAAATCTCTAATCTCAATCCTCAATCCAAGAAATAATCTGGAAACTTAAGTCTTAAAGCGGATGAGTCAGTTTTGTTTCCGATGATCTATTCCTCCTGCTGCTCATATATTTGCATATATGCTTCCGATAGTTCTACCATCTGGGGTAATGTCTCTGCAACATGGAGATCCTGCATCTCATACCTGAAATAGACATTAATGAATTTATGTATAGTTTCAATGCTTAGATCACAGTTCTCGATCTTATTATACCAGTCGCTATGCGCTTTAGTGATATGTAATATGCTATACAGGTAATTTGAGAACATGGAACACCACAATATTTAGGCTTTGATAAGGAAACAAAGAGATCTACAGAACTTAATCAGAAAGCTTACCATAGTTCTTGTGACTTGCGCTGCACAAAGACTCGGAAGTAACCGTCATCAGGTTTACCATCATGCACAATGTTAGCGATTAGATTATATTTCGAGCACACTTTCTCGCCTTCTGGGGCAGTAGGCAATGATGGTATATAGTCCCTCAGCTCCATATCCTTCACCGGGAAGTTAACTGCAGTATTGACATTGAGTTAGATTAGCCAGACAATATGGGGATCCTTGTAAAAAATTGACGTCAGAAAAAGTCCAAACAAACTCACCCAAGGTAGGGTTCTTCTCCTTGAAGAAGTTATTTTTCTTGAACCGAACCATATGGAATATCAAGTAAGGAGGAGATTTAGTCAGACGATATCGCATTCTGGCTAGCTTTGGGCGAACAACCTCTGTCACAGTTTCTCCATCAAACTTCTTCAATAAATCGAATAGAGCAACCTGACCCAAACATAAAAAATGAGCTTCTGCTTACATTACTTTACAACTTAAATAACTCAAAAACACAAATACGACATAACAAGCCTTAACGGCTGCTCAAGGTCCAAAAACAACTCAGAGAATTCTTCCTTTTCTGGGTCATTAACTGGAAACAAAAAGACAGTTTACTCAAGGACAGTAAATTTGCACAGCCACAATTTAGGAATCATTAGTATTATATCCCAACCAAATGTGACGCTATTATCTAGTATATCGAGAATGAAAATTTTGAGCATAGCGGATCACATATCTTACTGGTTATAATGTACCCTTTTCTAAAATGCATTTATAAATGGGACAGAGTAGCAAGAATTTCAAGTTTTGAGATAGCCATAACCGCATAACCTGAAGCCAGAGGTGTTACCTGAGGAATAATGTTTTTTTCCATGACATCTTTGAAAAGAGGAGGTGGAGGTAGATCCAGCCCAAGCATCAGATAAGGCATCCTGGAGATTTCTTTTTCTCCACTACCTTGATACTCTTTCACAACCTCTAACTCACCCTGTAATATTAATAGGTCACACAAACATGCAGCTCTATATAAGCACTTATTTTACACTGCATTATGTTGTATGCCAACAAATAGAGACATACCTGGAAACATTTGTGGATGATACTGCTGGCGTCCTTTGAAGTTCTAAGATCCATGTGCAAAGTGTTGAGGAGCCACGATATAAACTCTACTGGATCTGATTGTTGGCCTATCCTAAAGCGTTTCTTGCTAGCTTTCATGACAGCTTGCAAGAATTCATGTGGACTCACCTGTTGATGAATAGTAACTTGAATTAGCGAGGTCCTCAGTAGGTAAGGGGCATGGCAGAAGCTTTAAAAGTGAGAGGAAATTGAATCAGACCTGTCCTTTAAAGTTTCGAGCATGCCAAATCTTCCGAGTGAGTTCCCCAAAGCGATGAACAAGAGGAGATTTGCAATGCTGATAATTCTCCGGGATCAGGAAGAAATTCCTTAAAGGAGTAACTCTCATCAACGATTGGATTGTAACATTCACAAACTCCGTTTTCTGTATGTTGTTTAACCCCACCTATATTTACAAGGTAAAAACACCATTAGAACACAAACTTACTAAACGATCAAATGTAATTAAGGTGAGAGGATTACCATTCCCGGAAGATAGTCAGAGCCATCAAGAGCTCTAGACCATTGCCTATTCTTGTCAAGCTCTTCAACTTGTGCCCTACTAAACCTGTAAATGGATAGCACCAAAGCCATCATAAGGAGCTGAAAAAACAATCAAAAGAAAGAAAAACTGCAAAAAGCATGAAAGAAAAGTTATACGTTCATGTTATCATAGAGAAAATATATATTGGGGGGGCTGATGATTCAGAGAACTAGCGAGAGAACAAAGAGATTTGTTTGGTAAACTACGTGCAAAGCTAACGCATTCATAAATATAATGTAGGTAGAACAAGTTTGAAAATGGAAAAGGATAGCACACAAGGCAGTAAGAAGTAATATTCACAAGATTCAACATACCTTGGGTTTAAAACATGTCGAATGTCATCCAAAGAAGGATCGTTGATCTCGTAACTATCAGGGAGACAGTAAACCTTCTCGGTCAGAAGATTGATGTAAACATGGTGTCCTGCTTCCAAGCTATGTGTATAAGCATGAGACTTCTGGCTTCTTCCTTGAAAGTACTTTCCGCAGACAAGACACGCATATACATTCAAATTTGACAAGGAGACAGAGCAAAATCTCTCGAAATCAAAATCCAACACCTGAAATTCAACATTAATAAAAGAATTCAGAAGCTCCCTCACAAAAAAATATAAGATGATGAATTCGAGAAAAACATACTCCATAGTCCGTAGAATACAATACCAAACACAAGAAATTGGTCAAAAGAAACACATTCGATTGCACTAAAATGATTACCTGACGATTCACGGTATCAAGATAAGGACAATCACGACGGACTTCGACATGGCGTGAACGCTTTCCCCTCCACTTCGAGGCTTCTTCATCATCATCCTCGTCGTCATCGACCTCCTCTTGAGTTTCTCCTTTCACTCTATTACCATTTCCATCCGCTTTTGTAACTCCATCCCCGGGCTCTCCATTACCACGAGCTTGCGATTTTTTCGATTCGTTGTCCTCTTCTTCGTCATCATCGTCGTAAGCATTAGCCAACGGTAAGAGAGGGTTGTTGAATCCCAGTGGAGGAGGTGGCGAATCAGATCGTTCCATGACCTTCTTCCTCTTCACCTCTCTCTCTTCCTCAGAAACACCATTCTTAACTTCTCTCTCACTTTTCATCCTCAATATTTTTCGTACGCAGCTTGCTTCAAAACCCCTAAATATCTAGTCTTTTGCAATTTGTAAAATCTAGAAACCAACCAATTCCTTTAAAATTTAACCTCAAGCAATCTACCTAAATCTATAAAAGCAGCATCAAAGAGTAATTCCACGAATAAGGAGATCCCAACGAGAACGAAGAGTTAAGGAAACACTCGACGTTCATCTACCTCAATCGAAAATACCTA
The DNA here is from genome assembly GCA_900406405.1 of Lepidium africanum. Lineage (NCBI taxonomy): Eukaryota > Viridiplantae > Streptophyta > Magnoliopsida > Brassicales > Brassicaceae > Lepidium > Lepidium africanum. The sequence goes on along the minus strand of OVAX01000888.1, from coordinate 10,555 downwards.
AACCCAATGCGATTCAACAGCAACCATATCCGAGAAACTCATCGAAGCCGAATATAGTAACTCAACCAAACTTGAACTCCGGAGAAATGACGGGAAAGGGAGAGAAATTTCGATATGAGAAGCCCTGAGATTGTTCTCACTACGAGGCTAACGACGTCGGGAGACTGATTGGATCGAGACTAGACATACGGAGGTTTAAGGTTTTGGGTTTTTGGGTTTGTGAAAACAATTTGAGAGACTCTTGGGCTCACATCTTTGTTATTGGGCTTACAATCTTATCTCGGCCTTTTAACATATACTTTTGTTTATTTTCAATATGACCCTTACGATATAGGATCTCTAAATGCAACGTTAGAACTACAGTCTAACCAAAGCAATTTTAAGGATAAATTAGGTGAGCACCCGCGCGACGTGGCAGAATGTTTGGTCTAGAATTTTTTTTTTTTTTCAACATTAGATTGACAAAGTCCGATACATAGTTTAAAGCCCACCTCTAAAATTTTTTTTTTTAAGCTACCATAATGCAGCGGGTAGGAATTGAACCCTAGTGCCAAGTCATTAGCTGTATCATCCTAACCACCAGACTGAGAGCAACTCGGCGATCTAGAAAATTTTATGAAAAAAAGTGACAGAAAAAATATTTTAAAACTTTTTTAAAGAAAAGAAAAGAAACAAAGTGTCATATTATCTTTCATATATCTTTTTATCTACCATTCAATTTATCTTTTCATTGGTTCATCTAAATTAATTGCTTCTTAGATTTTTTTTATCATTCTAAATTAAAAAGATGGTAAACCAAAATCAAACGAATTTTGAAGGGAACACTCACATTTATAAATGAGCTTCACTAAACAACACAAAATATATAATAGTGTCACCTAGAATTTTATGCTTCTAAACCAACTTGAAACACTTGCATCCTTTAAGCATTTTGAATTCTACGATTAGTTCATCGTTGCAGAGCTACCATCTGTGAGAAAAAAAAAATCCATTTTAGAATATGTACTACTTGTAGAATTAAAATCTCAAACTTTAATCATAGTTCATAACCAAAACTTATTGCATCAAACATCTTATAACTCATAACAAACTCAAATTCAAGAGAAGACAACAATAATTACTTTTTGGTACCTTCTTCACCATTTTCAGAAATCTTATAAACTTCATTTATCTCCAACTTATGAAGGAAGCATTTCCTCCTCCACCTCTTTGTTACCATCTCCCACAATACCATCCCAGAATTATAAGCATGCATGTGTCTGTTAAAGAAGATTCTATTGCGTAAACAAATAAAGAAACGTTATGATACTTCAATTTTAGTTTGATTGTTAATATAGATTGAGTAGAAAATTTAAAACAAATATTAATTATTTCTAAACCATCATTTCTCATAAACCATTTATTCTTTTAAGAGGTAGAATTTGTTTTGGGATTGTTTTATGAGATTTTTTAATTGCTAATATATAAAAGCTTAGGAAAAAAAATCAAGCTTAATGATATGTATTATTGTTTTAATCTGATTGGTAGTTTAAATTAAAGATAGTAGTTGATGTGTTAAATGGAAAGAAACTAACATTGCTTATATATATAATTAAAGTAGGCAGAATCAAAAGAGGCATAATATGATGACATAGGATCAGTGATGTAGATTAAATTAGACACAATCAGAAGGGCAGTAGAATACTGTTATAAGAAAACCAAGCTCTCTTCAATTGCAATCCTCAAATTGAGAAAATAATTTTTCCAGAGCCCAAAAAAGGCTTACAAAAATGTTGCTGATGAAAAATAGGACAAAGACTTACCGTAAAAAAAACACCTTTATAGATTTGAGCAGCAGTGAGTCGCTGAATTTTCAATAGTTCGAGAGCTGACTTAAGTCTTCTTCCATAAGATTCAGTTGCTCTTCCAAGGCTTAAAGTTTTTAAAACAAAATTACAAATTATTTTGTAAAGTAGACTTTTTTCTTACTTATTGATCAAGCCCAAAGAAAATATTAACTCAAATTTACATTTCCACATATTTATTTATGACTTTGTCAGACCATACCATAAAACTCTAGCCTTGTTCACAATTTGTTTCCTCTAATACCTTTATTTATTTTATTTTTTTTGCTATTGTATATCCTTGTATTAATAAAACACAAGTTACTTCTTAGTAAACTACCACCCTATTTATCATATACGTGTTACAAACCCCCAAAAAATGCTCTTTTACTTTTTCTAATTTTACATTTTTAATTGCAAAACCAAACACATTAATCTAAAAAAGTATGAAAATCAGATGTCAATAGCGTGGGTTCCTTCTTTATCTCCTTCACTCTCTCAGGTTTTCAAAGCTTTTCAATCTAGATTTAGCTTTTATCGGCCACTTTTTACTATATTTACTTTGCCATTTATTTACAGCCATTCTCTTCTTCTTAGCGACGGATTCATTTTTCCGAGCTTCATCTCCTGTTGCTTCTCCCGTAATCTTGAGACAAAATCAAATGGTGGTTCCTTATCAACAACATCTATTTTGGAGGAGCTGCATAATTTTTAATCCAGTTGAACCAACGGTGCTTCAAATGGCGGATCGCTGAAAAGGTGGGCTAGAGCGTGAATGTGCTTCATGGTGGTCGAACCAACGATGACGGCTGAAGATCTTCTATTTTTAGTTTATAGTTTTCAATTTGGGCTTCTGTTCGGCCCACTTAAATTCTGGTAAGTCTATTTGATGTAATGGGCCTACTGGCCTTATTTTCAAGATAAATTCTCAATATAATTGAGTTGAATACAATTAAAAAAAACAAGCAATACATAAAATTTCGTTATCTTATCACTCTCCTACTCTCTCCATTTTCTTCGTTGTTTTCTTTTTAAATATAAAACAGAAATATAACATGTTGAACAAATAGTACATACTGCGACATGGATGAAAGAAAAAAAAAACATACTGCGACATGGAAAATATGTATTGATTTTTTAGAAACTAAAGTATTTAAAATATTTATAATAAGATTTTATGGTGAAATCGGTGGATTAACATAGATTAAATTAAGGTCATAAGTCGTACATTACAGGGACCTATGTTGTTATTTATCCATTGACGATATTCATATATTGTAGGACCTGTTCAAATAAATCTTATTATATCAATATATATATAAAGGATAATTAAAAGAAACTAAAGATCGTGATCTACCCCACTAACCCCATGTATCCACTTTCCTATTCTCTTCAACGCGCTGCTTCCATTTTTTTCTGCTAAACTTCTTTTCCATGCTCTGTTTTTTCCTACTAACAAATTTTCATGCTTACATCATGCCTCTTCCTATTAGACCAATCTCAAAAATAAATCCAGGGATAGATCTATGTAAAATTAGAGTTTGCATTGTCCGTTGTTGGGCTTTTCAAAAAAAGAAAAACTTGAAGAACTCACAGCAATTAATCTTCTTCTGCTGGATGATAAGGTAATACATAATTGTTGTATAATTGTATTTACAATCTTAATCTTTATCCCTTTCACCAAACAAAATCTAATTTACCAAGTGTTCGAATATGTTACAGGGAAGTCAGATTCAAGCTTCTGTCCGACTGATTTGGACATAAGAAGGCGATGGACCAAACTGTAGAATTCTTTTTTTCCACATTTTGATTATAAAATCTGAAACTACATGAATCTTCTTTTTTTTTTTTTTCTTCCAGGGAATCAACTATTGATGTTGCTTTGTGGGGAAAACTAGCAGAAGATGTGCATTCAGAGGTTAAAAGCCAACCACCTGGTACAATTATTTTTTTTGGAAGCTTGATGAAGACTATATTATATCAAGGTACTTTTTTTCGTTCATATTTAGAGTCTCCAAATATTTAGTTTCACTATTATATTAAAAATAAAAATATATTTCATATTTATAAAAAATAAAAAAATTTAGCCGGTGCATAGCACGGGCCTTAATACTAGTACATAATAGTTTATGTAGTCTTTACATGTGAGTCATAAACCAATAAGCTCTAATATCAAAGATAAAATTGGAGATGAATAATCTACAAAAAAAGTTGTTTCCTTATTGCTCCTCTTTAGATTTGATACCACTCATCTTTCAATCTTCATCTCCACATCCATGAAGATTTTCCTTCATTGTAACCGTGATTTTCATCGAATTTAATAAGTTCGGCTGAATTTTTGCGTTTCATGTGGAAGTCTTTCCCATTCTCTTTCCCTTTTTGTAGCATCACATAGGTTTTAGGGTCCATGCAATGATACGAAATTGACTCATTTTCACAATTTTTTCCATTTAATTGATTTACTCATTCATATGTTTTTCGAGAATATCTCTGATCTTTGAATTTTCTCTGTTCGTATTTGGTTTTTGCCGTTTTAAGGTAACCGTTATGTTTTAATCTAGAATTCTAATAACTGCTTTAGATAATCTGATCCAATAAAAAACATACGTTGTCTGTATTCATTTGGCTGTCATATCTGATTTTGAAGTAATTTTGGTGATTTTAGGATTTTTCATCATTTTTCCCCAAAAAAATTGAACTAAATTTGAGATTTCGTATTCGAGGCAATCCCAACTTAGCTAATAATTTGTTTCTCATCATCTGAAGTATATATTTTTTTATCGTTTATATGTATTTTTATAGGTCAACAATATGTGATTTGAGTTTGGATTTTCCTTTTCAATTTCCATTTTTGGATGTATGTTACCATGGGGGATGTAGGAGAGAGGGAGTGTGGGAATTTGCTACCACTAAAAAATTATAATCTTATTTTACTAAGTAAATTTTTGTTTAATTTAAATGATGTCACTATTAAAAAGTATAAAATGCCATCACCTTCTAAATCCAAAGCCCATTTTAATATAAAATATTTCTTTTTTATAAATAATTTCATTATACACAAACTTAAAAGATCCAAATTACTATGTTGTAATATTTTTTTGTGATATAAAAAATAGTTTTCTGTATTTTACCTTCTAAACTAATTTGTGTAAGAAAAACATTGTCTTTATGTTTACATAAAGTTCATTAACTAAATTCATTTTTACATAAAATTCATTATGTTTATTGGCTAAATTGTAACTTTTTATTAGAGATGTTTTAGTTACATATTATTAACATAAATTTTGTTTGTTTTGTAGATACGAAATTAAATTGGACACCACCTTCTAAATGGTTGTTTTGAGTTTTTTTATTGGAATAGTTGTTTGAATTTTTTTACAAATGAAAAAGTGATAAAAAAGTTTCAAATATTGAATGAGCATAGGGTGCTTTTGTGATAATTCATTGAAAGTTTTTTGGTTTGAGAATTTTTTGAAAATTTTATAAGGTATTATTTGTTGGAGGTAGATCCGAGATCATACTTCGGTCCTCGGGAAACAATATGCCCAACACACTAAGTGTTCAACTTGGAAATAATATCAAAGTCTCAACTCAAGTATTCTAATCAACTGGGAATAATTCCTTCTCGAAAGCGCGCTAAAGCTTGAAGGAAGTCGGACGACATGTCATCAAATGAAGAAATGGAAATTTTCCTATTCCGACGAGGAAAATTTCCGAAAATCTAGCTAGAATCTTTTAGATAGGATCAAATCCTAAAAATTGTATATTTTCCTTAATTCAATATACCTTGTAACCGCCTATATGTTCTATAAATAGAAGAGCGGATCCTCCAAAAAGGGGATCAGCTTTTTGGCACACATTAAGCAATAAAGTCAACTCGACAATCATTCCTTGCGTAGCACTCTTTGTGGGGAAGACATTGAAGGAATTCTCAACCTAAGAGCAAAGAGGGTATACGCTAGAAGAATGGTAGAGGACGAAATCACCCTCAACTCGCCAGAAAGGAGGGAGACTACCTCCAAGAAAACAACGATCCACCCATTGGATCGCCTTTGAACTCTGTTCAAACTCAAGGGGAGAACCGAGAGAACTCCCGCGAGACTATTGAACTCCCTGGTCCACCGCAAGGACCACCTTCGATTGAAGGTTTAGTGCACAACATGATAGGGTAATACGAAGCTTATGACTGAAGAAACTCGGAAAGACTCGATAGGAATGAATCTCGACTAAGCGGATGCAGCCTCCCGACTACACAAAACAACATAATGGACGAAGGAGTGATTGCTAGTGTCCAGAGAAATCTATTTGAAGAAGTACCAAGTCCGAACACAGCCAACGTAGTCGGACATAAGGAACTCGCAACTCAACACACGCTGGACAGCAAACGTCAACCACGATGGACGCAGCGGTGATATATAAGATGATTGAAAACATGAGGTCACAATTCCATCAGGCTACTAGCTCAGCACCGCAGATTGGAGAATTTTTACCCAAGCTTGGAACTCACCTTTCGCGACAAGGCTGAAAAAAGTCTCGGTCAACCGAGGATCAAGAGTAAGGTGTCCCTTGTACGACGGGACAACTGATCCAATTCAATCCATGAGTACCTTCAACGTCATGATGAACGACATAACCTATAATCCTGATCAAGAAGATGCAGTATACTACCAGTTTTTTCCGAAAACCTAACCAACGATGCCCTAACTTGGTTTACCAAACTACCAGCAGGGTCAATAGATAACTTTAGCTAACTCGCCGAACTGTTTATGAAACAATATGCACTATTTGTCAATCAGGACACCTCGATAACCGAGTTGAGGTCTTTAAAGCAAGGATTCAACGAATCACTCAAATCGTACCTCGGACGGTTTAAGAAGATCCTGACTAAAGCGAAAGTCAGCGACGATATGGCAATCGAAGCCCTAAGAAATGGAATGGTCACAGATGAAGCTCTATGAAGAGACCTTTTTGTAAACTGGCCAAACATTATCTCAGATGCCCTATGCAGATTAACAAGACATGCATAATATGTAGAAGAGAAGCAAATTCTCTCCATAACACAAAGGGCTCACCGAGACACTAGAGCTAAAGAGTCAAAGGATGAGCACCAAGAGCAGAAACATCATAACTACAAAGGGAAATTTAACTCGGCTACAACTTTCCAAGTCGGCGAGACTGGAAACCCGGCACGAAGAAAGCCATTCAACAACACGTACAATGTGAGTATTGTGCCTTTCACAACAGAACCTGTCACTCCATTTCAAGGTGAAAGCAGTTTTAAGAGTTGCTCGTCGAGAAGTACAGCAAGGGAGAAGTCAAACTCTTGGAAGAGGAGGCCGAGAAGTTTAAAGCACAGAAAAGAAAAGAAGCCGAGTTGCGAGAAGCAGCAAGCAAACCGGCAGGACAAAACAACAAGGCTAAAGAGAAACCAAAACAGCAAAAACAAGACAAGGACACCGTCCGCAAGAGTAAACATCCATGTAATCATAGAAAGATTACAATTCTGTGATGATAACATACGATCGATCAAAAGGTATAAATGAAAGGTCGTAGCGGCGGTTAATCTAGAACCAGATGAAGAAAGGTTTGGAACAGTGAATTCGGAGGTTACGTTCACGGCAAAAGATATGGAAAGAGTGATCTTCCCTCACAATGACCCACTAGTCGTAAAGTTACGAGTAGCTGACTGCGATGTATCTCGGATTCTTATTGACACTGGAAGTTCAGTAGATTTGATCTTCAAAGAGACGTTAGATAAAATGGCAGTACTAGACCTCAGGCTTAAACCAATGGATAAAACGTTGATTGCGTTCGATGGAAGTACAATCAACGCAATCGGAGCTGTTAAGTTGGCAATCCGAGTTGCTGGAATTACAAGTTAGGTTAAGTTCTTGGTGGTAGATAAACCACCAATTTATAACATAATCCTTTGCACACCATGGATGCACGCAATGCAAGCAATCCCGTCGACCTGACACTAGTGCGTGAAGATCCCAACGAGCAAAGGAGTCTATACATTGCGAGGAGACCAAAAGATGTCTCAAACTTGTTTTATCGCCGAGTTGAAACTCTGCAACAAGTCTTGCATGATCACGACGACCGTAAAAGAAAAAGCATTATTGGAACCTTCTGTTCCAGAGAAGCCAGATCAGTCACGTGTTGAACTTGTCAACATTGACCTAACAGATCCCTCCAAGTGCGTAAGCATTGGGATCAACTTGAGCAAGCCAATTCGGGAAAAGTTAATATAACTTTTAAAGTAGAATTGATGAATTTTGCATGGACCATCAAAGATATGCCTAAAATCAACCCAAAGATAGCAAGTCATAGAATAAATGTTGATCTGAAGTATAAGCCAATCAAGCAGAAGAGAAGAAAGCTTGTACCAGAAAGGACCAAAGCCGTAATTGACGAAGTTAAGAAATTGGCTGATGCTGGATCTATTGTCGAGGTTTAGTATCCAGATTGGTTAGCTAACCCTGTACACGTTCCCAAGAAGAACGGGAAATGGTGAGTCTGTGTGGATTTCATCAATCTCAACAAAGCATGTTCAAAGGATAGTTTCCCACTTCTGAACATCGACCGAATCGTCAAAGCAATGACCAGAAATGAACTACTTTCATTTATGGATGCATTCTTGGAAAATAACCAAATCCGAGTGCTCCCAGAAAATATAGAAAAGATATCATTCATCACAGAGCGAGGGACTTATTGCTACAGAGTAATGCCATTTGGCTTAAAAAATGCGGGAGCAACCTACAAGCGCTTGGTCAACAAAATGTTTCCAGAACAACTCGGGCAAACAATGGAGGTTTACATAGACGACATGCTAATCAAGTCGTTAAAAGCGGAAGACCATGTTGACCATTTAGTGAGAAGCTTCCAGACGTTGAACGAATACCAGATGAAACTTAACCCGGTGAAATGCACATTTGGAGTAACTTTGGGAGAATTCCTTGGATACATAGTTACTCAAAGGGGGATCGAGGCTCACCCCAAGCAGATAAAGGTACTTCAAGAACTACCTTCTTTGAAGAACAAATGAGAAGTTCAACGAGTAACTAGCCAAATAGCAGCATTAAACCGATTCATCTCATGCTCTATGAATAAGTGTGTCCCATTCTACAGCCTATTACGAGGAAACAAAGAGTTCAAGTGGGACTGAAAGTGTGAGAACGCCTTTTTTGAATTGAAAGAGTATCTATCAACTTTGCTGATTTTTGCAAAACCCAAAGATGGTAAGCCACTATATTTATATATAGCGGTCTCCACATCGGCGGTAAGTAGTGTGCTAGTCCGAGACGACATAGGAACTCAACACCCAACCTCTTATACGAGCAAGTCTTTGGATGGGGCCGAGTCAAGATACCCCTCTACAGAAAAACTTGCGTTAGCGGTAGTAACCTCGGCAAGAAAATTACGCCCTTATTTCTAGTCACACACTATCATAGTATTGAAAAATCACCCACTACAAACAATTCTGCTTAGCCCAACTCAATCTGGAAGGTTAACCAAGTAGGCCATCGAGTGTTAGCCTACTTCAAAATCTCAAGTGTTAGCAAATTTCTGATTGAACTAGCACCCGAATTAGAGCCATTTGAGTCAGAAAAGATGCTTAAAACTTGGAAGATCTACGTGGATGGATCGTCATCGCAACATGGTTCCGAAGTCAGAATCCGACTTGAGACTCAAACAGGAGAGATCCTAGAATAGTCATTCCGACTTGCATTCCCAGCATCAAACAATGAAGCCAACTACGAAGCGCTATTCGTAGGGATCATGTTGGCAAAAGAAGTTGGGGCCACAGAAATAGAACGATATTGTGATTCATAACTAGTAGTGAATTAGGTGAATGGAGGCTACGACACCAGAAATGATCGAATGGAAGCGTACCTCAAAGTTGTCAAGGAGTTAATAAAGGATATCAAGTTATGAGTCAACAAAATCTATAGATCCGAAAACACTTCAGCCGATGCCTTAGCAGCTCTAGCATCCACGACAGACCCTATCCGAAGAAGAATCATTCCAGTAGAAAGTATTGATAGTCCAAGCATAACGCTACTGAAAGAAGATGATGAACTCGTATTGGCAATCACCGACAATGCAAATGATTCTGATACCGAAATGGAAGACGCAGAGCAAGTGGACGAACAAAAAGCTGACTGGCGAGATGAGATACTCAAGTATGTCGTAAATGGAAAAACTCCAGAGAATACATGGGCAGCACATCGACTAAAGGCTAGATGTGCACCCTACTCACCGGAAAATTATTTCGTCAGAGTACGAACGAAATCCTCCTAACTTGTATTCATGGAGACGAAGTCAACAAGATCATCAAAAGGAGGCATGATGGAGCTGGTGGAAACCTCAACGGTGGTAGAACAGTCGTACACAAAATCTGAACCTTCAGATACTATTGGTCGACAATGGCTAGGGATTGTGCATAATATGCAACAAAGTGTGATAAATGTCAACGACATGGACATGTAATCCATGCTCTAACCGAAAAGTTAACATCGGCAATAATGCCATATCCATTTATGCGATGGGCAATGGATATAGTCAGACTATTACCGGCATCTCGGCAAAAGCGCTTCATGCTTATTATGACTAATTACTTTTCAAAATAGGTTGAAGCTGAATTGTACTCGCATGTCAAAGATAGAGATGTGGTGAAATTCGTATGGAAGAATATCATATGCCGTCATGAACTACCTTACGAGATCGTGACA
>OVAX01000887.1:26280-60717 GCA_900406405.1 Lepidium africanum | reverse complement strand
AGGAACTCTAAAATGATGATTATGCTATGAATATGGATGCAAAATTAACTATATTAAAGCTGTGAAATATGCTAATATGTAAATACATCATCTCTCAGTGTTTCCTAGAAATCTCATGCAGCTTTATAGGTATAAATATACACATATACCTAGGATTTTATTCACTTATTAGGCCTAATAGACTAGATTAATCAATACTTTAATTTGGCCCAAAGGAACGGGTGTCACAATTTAATTTTACGTTTAGGGGCAAAACAACGTCGTTTTGCTTAATAATTTGGTTTACAAAACTAAGCAAATGACGTTGTTTTGTTTGTTAGAAAAAATTAAAGACACATCGTTGTCTTCTTCCTTGATTCGACTAAATTTTTCTCACATAAATTAAACCAAAACAAAATTTTTTGGAGATAATTAATATATTATTGAACGTTTTCTTCGTTGTTCCACACCATTGCTTCAAATATCTTAAAACTCTCATCACTCTCTTACTCTTGGAGACGTGAATCTATGAGTTAAAGACGAAGGTGGAAGTGATTAACCAAAGCTCGGTGGATAAATTTAACAATTTGTGCAATTTCAACAACAATAAAATGGTGGTGAAGCTTGTTTTTGGGTTTTTAATCTGAATCATGATCAAGGAGAAAACGATCTAGCNATCTGAATCATGATCAAGGAGAAAACGATCTAGCTTTATGGTTTAGTGAATTTATGAACACCGAAATTGAATCTCTGGTGAGAATTAATGTAATTCGAATTCTAAAGTTGTGTGCCTCATCCGAATTTAAAGCTTGAGAAGAACAATATTAGGTTTATGGATAAACAAAGTCGTCAAAGTTCGTCTCTTGTCTTAATTTCTTTTGTTTTCATAATGTTTAGTGATTGTTGAAGCCTTAATCAAATGATATTAAATGTCAATAGTTTTATGGATCTAGGATCAAATTGATTTAAGTGAAGAGAAAGATTTCCAAATCTTTAACAATATTTGTTCTAGAGAGATTACAAATTTATATTTCTTCTTCTCATGAGATCTAGCCTATTGTTTTTCTACTATTCTATTTTCTCTTTATTGCTCCGCTTTTATCGAGAATTTCACCGTTCTGAAGATAACTTTGCAACTTCCTCTCCTTCTTGCATTGATTCTCTCTTCTTATCTTTTTGCCGCTTCCCTTTTCACGGAGTTCGGTTGAGCTAGGCTTAGCCGATTTTGGGTCCAATAACTATTACTGGGCTTGGTATCATCAGGATCCCCCCCAACTTTTTGTAATTTTAAAAGATTATCGATTTAAATTTGAAAAGTTGTTACAAACGGTTTGACCATGCTCTTATCTTTCCTGCATCATTTCGAATTCATTTCCCCTTTTCTCGAGCGAAGAAGTGTGAACGTTAGCATAATTATAATCTATAAAATGGGGTTGGCCCTTTGTATTCCATCATCGATTTGCTCTCCAAGTACATTTTTTTCTATATTTCCTACTTATTTCTCACTTCTTGTTTTTCTGTTGGTTAATTTTTCCGCTTGTGGAATTTAGAGATTGCTGAGGATCATTGTTAGGTCGTTTGAAATTAGATGTTTTCTACCTATATGCCGATAAAAATTGCTCGTTTGCCATTTTGATACACGGGTGATATTCTAACTGTTTAATTATTTGTTTTCGTGAGCTCGAATTCAGCAAGCTTTCCTTTTCGATATATACCAATTTAATCATTCTACTATCGTTGAAAACAATGTTCCTAGTCGTGATCGAGGCGGATCTTGTGTGGTGTGTTCCGTTGGTAATTGTTATTTTCGTATTAATATATATATATATTTCTTTAAGGAAAAAAATTAATTTGACTGTTGTTCATGGATGAACAAATTCCGCACCTCGAGTCCCTACTACTTCGACTAATCACACTAGTCCAAGGACTTCTCATCCCCATTCTTACAGTTATGTGCATGTTCCAAGTTGACACTACTCCACTAGTTGCGCCTCTGGTGGTTCAAGATAACGTTGCACCCTGAAAACACCCTCAACTAATGGTAGTAGTGATAAGTCTACTTCTCGTTGCCCCTCACCGAAGCGAGCTCGTGGAAATGACGATGGTCAGTTCAAGGAGGCACGTGATGATCAACACAAGCTTAAGTTCGTCGTTGCCAGTGATCATGATGGTGGCTTTGGTGGAGTTTATTGGGAGCATAACGAGCCTAATTTTGGCAATACTCGGTTTGACTACCGACATGGACCTGGCAATACCTGAGGTAAATTTCAGTGGTCATTCAACCATTCTCGCTACAGTTCTTCATCATTTCATACTTCACATATCTAAGCAAGAAAAAATGAAGAGAACGATGTAATGCTTAAGGTAACCAAAATCGTAGCTCATCTTGAAGTTATTAACACCCTTAAGAAATGTGATATTGATCATGACGCTAAAACTGCTCGTCTCAAGAATCAGCAAATATCTTATTAACTGTTTCTGTATCTCATTAGAGTTTAGGGGAGTTTAATGTTGTTGGAAATGACGACACCCTGATGGAAGTTGATGTTTCAAGGTTCCTCGCGGTATTAATCAGTTAGGGACAAACATCGCTGGCTAATCCTCACATCCCTCGATTTGTTAATTCTATGAAGATTGCCCTTGAATAATATTGTTTTCCTTCTTCTTATGATTCTGATTCATTTCTCTGCTTTGTTTCAGATATTTCCTTTAACTCTACTATGCTATGGACTCATTTAGAAATATGATGTTACAAAAATAATATTTACCAGCAAAACGCACCATATAGGATCCACCTACAGCAGATCCGGGAAAATTGTATGTGACTATCTTTGATTCTTGTGCCGATATGAGTGATAAAAATGTGTTATGCCATATGTTGCATATTTCCCTAGGGTGTAATTTCGAGATGAGGTTTCTAGATGACATATATTCGTTATTTATATATATATATATATATATATATATATATTGTTACCTTTTCATCATCTTTTAAATCACAAGAGTTGCTTGATTCATTTGACAAATTCTATTTTGAAACAAGTACTTTTGCTTCTCTTTTTTTTGTTTTTCGTTTTTACCTCGCTTTGTTTTCTTTCTTTTTTAAGGTAAAAGAAATCAAGACATCCTTATGTGAGCTAAATCTTGTTATTTGGTGGCCACCGACGTTTAACTGGGTATCAAAAATCTTCACGAATCGTCGAAAAAAATTGACTTTACGGCTATAGTGGAAAGCTCTGGTTCTGATTTTGTATCAGAAACTATAGTGGTTGTGAGTTCTAGTCCATAGCATAGTAGGATGATCATTTCCCTCAGTTTGTACCAAGACACCACTTAATTGCTGATGACGAAACGGTGACGTTTAGGTATGTTGATTCATCGGGAACTGGTTTTGCTGAAATAGGGGTTTGCTTACGTAAGCTTTTTGCTTGTCTAGGGCGTTTTGACAATTGTTGTCCTATTCAAATTTTTTATTTCCTTTGAGCAATTTGTAGAATGAGAGGCATTTAACATAAGAGTTGAGAAATAAACAGATTGAGAGCGGTTATTTTTCCAGTGAGTCGTTGTACATCTTTAGTTGTTCGTGGCGTTACCATGTTTATGAAAGCATTTATTTGCTTTAGGTTGGCTTTTATTCCTCTTTTAGTGATCATGTATCCTAAAAATTATCATGAGGTTACTTTAAATTAACATGTTGCTAGATATAGCTTCATCCCATATTGATAGAGTATGGCAAAGCATTCTCGCAGTTGCTTGATATGGTCGTTGGGGTTCATTATGTTTTCTAAACTATTATCGATATATACCTCTATTATTTTTCCCAGTAATGCTGAAAACATTTTGTTGTCGAGTATTTGATAAGTTGCTATGGCGTTCTATAAGCAAAAGACAAGAGGTTATAACAATAGATACCGCGATCCATGATAAATTCATTTTTGTCTTGATAATTATGATGCAATAATATTTGATTATATCCTAAGAAAGCATCCATAAATGACATTAACTTATGCCATGTTTTTGTTTCCACAAGTCTATCGATATTTGGAAGTGAATAATTGTCTTTTGGGCAAGCTTTGTTTAAATCGTTAAATTCGATGCAGATTCTCTATTTTCTGTTTTTCTTTTTTTACGACGACATGGTTATCGAGTCATTCAGGATACGTAATTTCTCTTATTGACCCAACTTTCATCAGTTGGTCAATCTCCTTGTTAATTGCCATATCTTTTTGGGAAGTATTTTTGTGTTTTTTATTTTATTTCACAGGGCAAGCTATTGAGTCGATATTCATTGAGTTGAACTGGCTCAAGAGAAGTGATGTGAGGACCAATGGTGCTACATGTTTTTCATCTTTGGATTCTTATAATTGCTACCATGATTTTTTGCGGACCTTGTCGAAAGAAGTTCGGTAGTATTGGCGTGACATTTTTGTTTGTTCCATATTATTCTAATTTGAGTTTGGAAATTCGACTCATTGGTGATATGTTTAAGCTATACATTTCATTGCGTAGGGTCATCATAGAATAGCGTCAAAGGGGGGAGGGTTTATCGACTACCACAAATTGATAGTTTTGTGCATGTTTTCTGCTATGAAGGGTAATTTAATTGTTCCGAGTGGGTAGGTTGTGTCTCCAGCAAATCCTGTCAATTGAGCTCTCTCATCTTGCAACTCGAACAAGTCAAAACCCACACGTTTAACGGGGTCATAGAAAAGCACATCCAATGAACTTTCAATGTTCACCGTTATTCTTGATGATACAAAATTTCCAATGTCCAAATTTATTATTGTAGCGTCATCATGTGGCTTATGGAGGTTATTCGCATAATCACTCCCTCTATCCTTTCTCATGCATTATGAGCTTGTCTCAGCATGTCTCTCATGAGCTTTTATTGAGTTTACTTAATTGGTTACAAATTGGGACCTACCTATGATGAAATGATATGTATCTTTGGATTTGAATCTTGCTGTTCAGAGTTATTGTGCTCGCTGACGTAGTTCTCGTATTGTGTTTTTTCCCATCTGCATTTTCCGTCTTGTAGTTTTTGTGATTCTTGGATCTCATAGTTTTGCTTATTTTGTTTATTTGTAACATCTTCTCTCTTTTCTTGCGTTGATTCTCTTTTCTTATCTCTTCGCAACTCTCATTTTCTCGGAGTTCAGTTGAGTTGGACTTAGCCAATTTTGGGCCCACTAACTATTACTGAGTTTGGTATCATATGTGATGTAGAAAAAAAAAATCAAATTGTAAATTTGTTTTAAATTTTTTTTTTTTTTCGACATGAAATTATGCAAAATTATATAAATTTGTTGTTTTTTCGTCTCTAAATATTTTTTATTGGCATCTCTAGAAGATTTGATCATATTTATATTTGTATATGATGAAGTAATTAACAATGACTTATTTGACAAAAAAAAATAGCAATGACCAAAAGTTCGATATAAAAGATTTAATAATTGTTGAACAACTAAAAGGAGATTTCAGTTCCAAAAGAAGTAAAAGAGATTTAATATATTTTGTTAGTTAGACATTATAAAATAGGTTGACAGTCTATTTCCACCTAAAAGTTTTGATATAACAATTGATCAACGTATACTTAGATTCTCTTTGTAATTCTATTTAAAATATACATACAAGACCTAATTGCACCTATAATTAGACAATAACTATCGAATTTTACACATTGTATACAAAATCTATCCAATTGTATAAATTACTGGATAATTATGAGTTTGTTATAAACCAACAATTGGTTATTATCTTAAGCCATTAATTAATTGAAGTTAAACCAATTTTAGACCCGACACTACAAGAAAACACCCAGTTTGCAAGGGAATTTTGCGAGGGAAAAATGTCATTGCAAATTTGATATGGCATTGCTAGGGGTTTGCGAGGCAAACCAATCCATAACAAATCCCTAGCACATTTGTGTGGGACCAAACACCCCGCAAATCTCTTGCAAACTTGCAAGGGATTTGCGAAATATATTAAATCCCTCGCAGACTTGCTAGGGATGTGGCATGGATTACTTCCCTAGCAAAAACACAGCAAATCCCTTGCCAATTTGCGTTAAACTTGCAACGCATATGTTCCCTAGCAAATTTGCGAGGCTATCGCAATGGAATAGTTCTCTGGCAAAGTTCGGTGAAAGAAGTTGGATCACGTTTATAGTGCGTTGTACCTAATATTTAAAAAACCCCTTGCCGAAACCTTGCAAAAGGATATTCCCTCGTAAATCCCTTGCAAATTCATAGCACCATTTTTATTTTCTCTATAAATAGCTCCCATGAGATTGAAGTTTCACACCAAATCATAAACAACTTCGAGAGAGAGAAAAAAATTCGGGGAAAAAAAATTCAGGGGAAAAAAATGGTCGGAATATGAAGTGTTCACATTAAGACGATGGATGTATAATCAAAAAGATTCGGAGACCAGAGAAATGACAAGAGAGTTTAGAGACGGGTTGCGAGCATTCATAAATCAGGTAGCTAATAACTCATTTGCTTCGAATGACGATAACATCTTTTGTCCATGTCAAAAGTGTGGTAACATCAAATATTTGTCAATTGATATGGTTAAAAGACATGTCTATAATAGAAGGTTTACTCCAAACTATTATGTCTTATTTTCGCATGAGGAGAGGTATATTCTGAGTGCAGGAAGTAGCAGTATGGGTGCTGGTGTTGATCAAACTAGTCATAATGAAACTTATAATTATGGCGGAAATATGTTTGAAAATTATAAGCATCTCCAAGGAAATAGGTTTCATGATATGGTTACATATGCATATTATGAATCTATTCCTGTAGTTAGTGAAAATACCATTGAAGAATCTAATCCTGAAGCAAAACAGTTTTATGATATGCTAGATGCTGCAAACCACCTATTTATGAGGGATGTAGAGAGAGTCTATCTAAACTGTCATTAGCATCTATGTTGATGTCTATTAAAAGTGAATGAAACATAACTGAGAGAAGTAATAATCAAATAATGGATGCATGTAAACAGTAGTTGCCAGAAGATAATTTGCTGAGAGTTATTGTGAATTGCAGAAGTTAGTTGCGGGTCTTGGATTACTGATGTATCGTATTTTTATCGGTTTTTAGCTCTTGTTCTATAGTTTTCTGAGTCTTTTGTAGTCTTTTTAGTGTATTTTCAGTCCTTTGTGATCATATGCCACATTGGGAGAAGATTAGCTCTTAAGAGTGAAAACAAGCATATGAAGATGCAAAAACAGGAAAAAACGTCAGAAGTTTGGCTTTCTTTGGAAGAATTCCCACTGTTGGATCGAGCTCATATTTAACACAAGATAGCCACGAGAGTTAGCTTTCTTTTGGCGCTGGTTTGAAGGCAATCAGATTAGCGGTTAAGGATATATGACAAATTTACTGAAGACATGTACCGGTCCTACAAGAAAACCGAAAATCTGCCTCATTTCGCTCGGTTCAATTTAATTGCACCAAATCCAATTTTAAGAGACTTTAATTAGAGGTTTAGTTAGTTTTTTAGAACAAGCTTTTCATTATTCTTTCCACCTACTTTTCTATTGGTCTTGTATGCTTTGGGAGAAGATTTCATCATCTACAAGTTTGAAGAAGATTTATGAACCCTCCTTTAGTTTTTATTGCAATTCTATTATGTTTTCTAAGATGTCTGGTGCTTTGCTTTTTTCAATTATATTTGAGTAGTTTCCCAATCAAGTTTAGGTTTTTATTAGGGTTGTTAGGGAATTAGTGAATTAGGTAAATAGGTTGATGCTTGATGTATTATCCATCTATTGATAATCTTAATGCCTAGGTTAGAGTAGATAACTAGCCTATGATCTTAGATTACCTAACTCTCGAAAAACTTGTTAGAAATTAGAACCTCTTTAGATGAGCAATTAGTCCTTAACCACGAAAGTTGATGTTTAGGTTAATTGTGGACTTATCAGACCTTATCGGTAATGCATGTTTACATCCTAGGACCAACGATAGTTAGGATCACTAGGTTGATAAACATAGTAGTAGGCACAACGATAGTGAGTTTGCTAGAATATTATGTCTAAGTCGAGATTGAACTTAATTTATCCTGAATAGTTTCCTGGTTTGATTCCTTGATTTCCCGATGAATTTCCCTGAACTTGATGCTTTAGTTTATTGAGTTTACATCGTTTATTTCTTGTTTTGTTTAATTGTAATAACCACTTTTACTTTGATTTGTCTTACCTTGAGTTTGGTTTTAAGATCGATAGTGTGACTACTTGGTCTTCGTGGATTTGATTCCTAAGTACTACTACTTCGTTTGCTGTGCACTTGATGTAGAATACTACGGTTAAAACTCTGTGTATCAAGTTTTTGGCGTCGTTGTCGGGGACCAATATTGTTGCCTTTCGATCTGAAATCGATTTTAGTCTAAGTCTTCATTTATTTATGTTTTGTTTTTGTTTCTTTTGTGTTTCAGGTACAATGAGTAATTCATAAACCAACACTGACCAGCAGGGTCAAGATATCTTCCTAACCGCTGGTCCGATTGCCCTTAAACCACCTCCAAATGAAAGCTAACTCACGTGGCTATCTTGTGTCCAAATTTTAGTTCGATCCAACAGAGGAAAGTCTTTCAAAGGAAGCCAAACTTCTGATGCTTCTGCAGGATTCTGCATCTCCTTATGCTCGTTTTCACTCAAAACACCTCATCTTCTCCAAATGTGTCCTATTACCTGAAAAGACTCCAAAACAGACTAAAAGACTCTAAAACACATACTTTGACTCCATAAAAAATTGGAAAACAAGGGTTAAAAATCGATAAAAACGCAGTATATCAATTACCATCAGAAATGATTGATGTATGCATTGACAATTGCATGATTTTCTGGAAAGATGATGATAAGCTGCAGGAATGTCGATTTTGTGGGAAGCCAAGATATCAAGCAACAAGTGGAAGAAGTCGTGTCCCATACAAATGTATGTGGTACTTACCACTCATCCGCCATCGTCTGCTCCCACACCCAGTCTTTACCAGCCGGTACCTCCTGAGGTTGCTGCGAGGATGACTATTGAGTAATTTCATAATGCAGATGAGCATAAAGATCTCCCAAAGCTTGATCCAAGGCGTCTGCTAGGAACTTTATGGTATATATATAATTATATTACGTTTTAAATTACTAATTTAATTTTTAAAAATTTATTTTTTAATTGGTTTTTAAATTTTTAGGTTTTAACATGACGGGAAGGTGGCGAAATCTGTCAGAGAAACCTTTAAAAGAGATTTCCACGAGCCGCATGCGAATATTAGCCAAACCCCGAATTATGTCATCGAGCGATCTTTAAGACATTTGTGGTAAGTTTAGCTGTTTTTAATTATATTTTTAATTTTAATTTTGTATTTCTGTATTATAACTATTTATTTTTATTTTGTAGCAAAAATATTACTGGGATGTTGATAAAATGGCAACTTTACGTTCTGCGTTTTAGGATAAGTTGAGGGATCGCATGACTGGGCAAGTCAGCCATTAGAAGAGAGCCTGGCGAAAAAAAAAAAGCAATGATGCTATGCCTAAATGGTTTGATAAGAAGGTATGGGATGACCTCATTCAGTATTGGTGTGATCCGAAGACGGAGATTGAGAGTGCCAACATTCGGAATGCTCAACTCTCTGATCCCGTTGGAGACTGTCCTCACAAACATCGCTTGGGACAGATTTTGTTTACTGCTCGAGGCTGAATGATTGTAAGTTTCATTAAATTAATATGTTTTTAAATATTATATTAATCTGTTTATTACAATATGTAACAATATTTGCAGCAAGAGGAGACTGGAGATTCACATCCGAATATTTTAAAGGTTCTTTACAATACGAAGCGAAACTCTGATGGATCTTTTGTGGACAAAAAATCAGAATAGCTCTATAGAGATATCATTGCAAAGATGTCGTAGTTGACCCAATATGACGGCGATGAGAGCAATGGAGCTGTCGAGCTATCCACTGCGCAGAATAACAAACTCTTTGAAAAGGTATATGTTTGTATTAATATTTCATAAATTTTTCAATTTAGTTTGAGCTTATTTACAAATGTAATTTTTCTTTACTAGGTCGCTCCCTGTAAAAACGGAAGAATGTTTGGAGCCAGTTCACTCGGCTCGAATATTGATATTTGTACTTCTTCTACACCGGTCAGATCTCAATCTGAAGGAGATTCAACAAGTTTTGTAGAGAAGATCGATTGTCAAAGCCAGTTGATTCAGACTCAAGATAAGAAGATCCGGAAATATGATAAGATCTTTTCTTATTTGGCTGAGAATGATCCAAAATTGGCGAGTCTAATTCAAGAAGAATAAGATGACGACGACGAGTCTCAAGAAATAAAGAATGCCGCAGATAGTTAGAGTTTTTTGTTTGTAATATTACATTTTAAGCTTTTAATTTTGTAAAATATATTTTTAATTAATTTAATTTTTAATTTTAATTTTATTTTATTTTAATTAATTTAATTTTAATTTATAATTTATTTATATATAATATATAATATATAATATATAATTCAATAAAATAAAATCGGCCCTAGCACATCCTTTGCAAACACATGTCTAGCAAGTCCCTTGCAAACACATGCCTAGCAAATTCCTTGCAAACAGATGCTTAGTAAATCCCTTGCAAACACATGCATAGTAATTTCCTTGTAAACACATGCCTAGTAAATCCCTTATAAACTCATGCTTAGCAATTCCTTTGCATCATTGTGTGTTGCAAAAACCTCGCAAAATGTACCTTGCAACTCCATTGCAGACCTACCATTGCAAGTAACTAGCAAACGCCTGCGAGGATATTGCTAGGGATCTGAGAGAGAATATTCCCTCGCAGCTGTTGCTAGGACTTGCAAGGCATATCGATTTGCTACTGTCGATTTGCAAGGGAATAAATTCCCTAGCAAGGTCATTGCAAATCGCGATTTGCTAAGGATTAGCAAGAGTTTTAGCCCTTGCAAATGACTGTAGATTTGCGATTAAACTGTAGTTATAAGTTGTTTATCCTAACCCATTCAGATTTGGTTATCTATTTAATATATTTTATAATATATAGTATGTGTGGAATTCAATAGTTATTATCTAATTTTAGGTATAATTAATTACTAGATGTATAATTTGAATGGAATTAAAAATACGATCTAGAAAAAGGTTGATGAATTGTTATCTCGAAACTTTGGAATAAAAATAGATAGTTGACCCTAATAAAATCAGTTACAATAAAGGGAAGCCAAGTTGTAAACGAAACGAACAAAAAAAAGAACAGTGTATGTAAAGGAATGATTAAAGCCACGCGTCGTCACCTACCGCCCTTTAAAAATGTTTGATACAGACCGTTGGGGCGGTGAGACAGCCGTGATCTTCTAACCGAAACCGATACACGAACCTGAACACGTGTCCACCTTCGACTGGTTCCAACAAATATCTTCTTGCGTCTTGAGTAACACAACGTCACATTGATTGACATTACCGCCACGTGGTCTTTCTGTGCCATCACTAATAGTTTCCCAAAAAAGAAATTAATGTTGTCTTCTTCGAATATACTCTTAAGAAAAATCTCTTTTGGGCAAACAGTTGACGTGGGATGCTTATGCATAGGCCGGTGGATCTTGTTTGGTGACTCATTATTTTTTGTGATTGTAATTGATTCAATGATATTTTACAAATTGCGACGGTCGTTTGATGTGATAGGGTTTAGGACGAAGTATAAATAGTCCAACTAGCTCCATACATAACATCATGTAATAAAGCCGAACGTACGTACGAGGCACTTAACTATATAACAATGCCCTTTTTAAAAATATTAAGAAAATAATCATAGTTAATTTTGTATGATTTTGAGGATGGTGGCAAGGAGTTTCCGATTTTTATAATATACAACTATGGGAACCAACCAGCCATATTTCATGCGTATGCAATGCATGTTGTAGGATAAGCATTAGTAATGGTAGACATCATCCTCCATACACATTTATTTATAGTTGAATAATTTTCTCATACCTTAAATTTTTAGGCTATTTTTTGTTCGGACATGTTCTTTAATCGAAATGGTGACAATCTTTTTGTAATAAATTTTTTCTTTTACATATAACTTGTATTAAGAGAAAATTTGATTTAGGGTCTGATTGAAATTGCTTTCGTTTTGCGGTTTTGAAAAACAAAAATCTTTGTAAAAGATTGAAATTAAACCAATAACATTTCAAAGTAAAAGATAAACTAGAATATCATGCATAAATTTTTGCTTTTTAAAGCTGAAAAATGAAAGCACTCCTCAACAAACTCTCTCAATCAACAATTATTTTCGTTTTTCAGCTTTGAAAAATAAAAATCTTTGCAAAATACTCTATTTTATCTTTTTACTCTAAAATATAATTGGTTTAATTTCAATCTTGTACAAAGATTTTTGCTTTCCAAAACCGAAAAATGAAAGCAATTCCAATCAGACTCTTACTATCGATGGTTTAGCTATTGATAAATTTTATCGTCTCACAATTGTTAAAAAAAAAAGTTTTTTTGGTCTTTTTACGATTCATGAGACCTCTAAGATAAATCTTTTTTTTTTTAAGATAGAATTTTTACTCTAAGATAAATCTTGCTCGGAAGAATATATCTATCCCTTTGTAAAAAAATTGTGATTATTCATCTAATCTTTTTAATTTAAAATTGTAGTTTCGTTTTGAGGACAATACATTTTTTTTAATCTGAATTTTGAGGAGAATACGTTAGCAAAATGATAATATACTTAAATAAATTTAAAAGTAAAAAATATTATCTACCAAATTCTATAGATTTTTTGTTTTTTTTTTGGTGAAACAATATTAATAAATTTTAGTTAAGTGGATAAATATTTAATTTGTGGGTTTTTAACTCAAACTTGATGGTAAATTGTGTTATTCTAAATAACAAAATTTAGAATATGAATCAAATTTGTCAATCAATTTTTTTGGAAAAATAGGTTTTCATTTTTTAAATAAAGAAAAATTTATTTCTGTTTTTTTTTTTTTGATAAAAGAGGACTAAATTTCAGTGTTGATTAGTGAGAACTAACATTTATTTTCAAAATTTATTAATATTGTCCACATAGATAGTCTCTTCAACCAAGAAGTAAGTGGTCCAATTGACTTGTCCCTAAAATTTTTATCTATCTATTAACAGAAAAAATCCTTTTTTTGGTCAACTTATTTCAAAATTCTTTTTAAGTTCAACCATCTTAGAATAAAATTGCGAGGAGCGGGCCGTGTACTTGGGTTAAGGGGAGAGGTACTCGAAAGTCGATAGAGCATTAATATTTTCTCGATAAAGTTGAAATTTGTGCCCTCTACTTTTTCTTCTTCATCTTCCTTCATTCTCATGTCATCCTCCCATCCTCTTTTAATTATCGCCTGAACTACGATTTATATCACTGAGAAACTGTAATCCAACACCATCTCTCTCTCTCCTTTCCATCTTCGGAAAAAGCAAAAGCAAGAGCAGGAACATTTCTCTTCTTCTTTGGTCTTTGATGGTAAGGTTTTGCTTTGCCGAATTATCGGATTCATACCCTTTTTCTTCGCTTCTGGTCTGCACTAGGGTTTTGAGGTTTCAATTTGAGTCTGATAAAACTCAATTAGGTTATGATTCCGAGGAAAAAAAGTTGCTTAAGGTTTATCGTTCTTCATGGAATGAAGTATTTGTTTAAATCAGTTACGAGGTTTCTTAGCTCTATAGAACATCCCTTTCCTTGCATATTGACATATAATTCTACTTGCATTATCCTTGACGACCCTTCACTCAATCTTCGTTTTGTTTAGTGTCAAGTTGCTTCTTAGCCTTGAAAAATCCTCGCTTTT
The DNA here is from genome assembly GCA_900406405.1 of Lepidium africanum. Classification (NCBI taxonomy): domain Eukaryota; kingdom Viridiplantae; phylum Streptophyta; class Magnoliopsida; order Brassicales; family Brassicaceae; genus Lepidium; species Lepidium africanum. The sequence continues at coordinate 46,910 of OVAX01000887.1, read as the reverse complement.
TAATGCTTCTTTCCAGAATTTCGTTTTTTAGTAGAGCAATTTTGAATAGAAGAACATTTAAAGTCTCACGCTTTCTCTGTGAGTCACATGTTCTATTTTGCTGATTAAGTCTCTTTTTTTCTTTCTTGCAGCCATCACTTGAATTATATGTCTTTTAGCCAATAATTCTGATAAACGTCATTAAGTAGGTGAGAAAATCAAAACTCTTGCTTGTTTTTGGTTTTCGAAAACCACATCTATCCGACGGTATCATCTGCTTGTTTGTTTCTGCTTGGTCATTGGTCTAAAAGTATATTAGTTTTCAAATTGTTAGGAAGTTGCGGTCACGTAGAATTATGAAGTTTGTAGTTTGGCAGATGGCTCGTGAGCTAGTTTAACTTTATCTGGTGAATTTAGTGGACGAGAAATGAGATGAGTTGTTTTTGGTTGGACATAAATAACTTTAGTCTCCTTGTGTACCATCTTCGATGTAGGATCATGCTATCTACTCTTAGCTTGATCATCTCATCTACACAGGTCAAATTTGGTCACTGACAGAGGGATGTGAAAAATTTAGTTCAAGGTTTAATCTTTGTTTCCATTCTGTCTGTGGGATTGTGTTTGTAGATTTGTTAAGCTCCAGCAATGGGATGCTTTGCATCAAAGCCGACTGATTCTGGTGAAAACAGAAGAAAGCCAACGAGCATTGGGGACGTTTCTGTATATGTACCTGGTTTAAGGATACCCAAGCCCGTGGAATTTTTTCAGTCACTGGGTGATGAATTGCCAAAGACTCTCGTGGAGCGCTTGACAGGTTTAAGAACGCGAATCGTTGTGATGGCAAATCAAGAAGGACCAACAATAACAAGAACTAGGAGGAAGACACAGCACGGTATGGAAAAATATCCTGTCTGTTTCTTTTCTTGTTCTGTTTTCCTTGCTTTTACCCTGCTCAACGAATTGGTTTTGTACAGGAGGTTCAACACTCGCAGATCTCCATCAAGCTTTGGAAGATTATTTACCTGTTCTGTTAGGATTAACTAAAGATGGTAATATATTATTTACATGCTACAGAATTTAGATCTTTTTGGTTCTAGGTGTTCTGACAATCATTCTTTCATGCTTAGGTAGCCATTTACAATTCAAAGTACAGTTTAATTGGGTAAATCAGGAGGATGAGGAAGAGGTGCGGTATCAAAGCAGTTTATCTCTAATTCTGCTTCTTTTTTAGTTTCTTCACTTTGAAAGCCAGAATTTTACATTGACAGTTATATGACAAGAATATCTTTTTGTACCAGGAAACAGTCATGTCAAACGTGTGGTATGAAATTCTATCAGTTTTGCATCTAATGGCAATGCTACAAATGTCACAAGCCAATTTACTGCTTCTTCCTAGAGGTTCCAGTGATGGCCACCATCCGAAAGTATCAGAAGGTAAGACCGTTAGAATTGCTAATACCTCTTTAGCTTCGTAAAAAAGGATGCTCCTAGACATTTTTAGTGGTTTTTTGTTAGATCCCGCTTCCTTTTCATCTCTTGAGAATTCATAAGCACCACTTGATCAAAAATGGAACTGTGAGGTGTATTGCCTCCTTTTTGGTCATTTAGCAATGTATTAAAGGATTCCTTTTGATGCTCTAAAGACATAGAAAACAATTCAAAGATTCATTTTTCTTAGGATCATCTAGATTTATAGGTAAGACAGTAGGAATGTCTATTCCATGAAGGCTGTAGAGGAAAATTATCTGGCTATATTGGCATGATATAGACAAAACAGTTTCCTATTGCCTGGTTCTGCTTCTGCTCCTGCTTTTAGGCAGCTTCTCTTTCAAGAGTGTCTTTTACACTATCAGTCTCCTTCCTTATTGTTAGATGTAATGGTAAGGTCTCTCAGGCTCTTAACAGAATGCTTGTTTTAATCTTTTATAGAAAACAGGCGAGCTTCAATTGATATATTCTTAAAGGCAGCTGGATACCTTGACTGTGCTGTTAAACATGTTCTTCCTCAGTTTTCAGCCGAGCTGAGGTTTATATATGAAAAACTTTTTATTGTCAAACTTTGTAATTCTCAATAATTCTGATTTATTTGCAAACATGGCGGTTATTTTTCTTTGCCTTTTCTGCAGAAGAAGTTTACCAGTCGACCTTGCGGAAGGAGCTCTACGGGCTCTTTGCTTGCAAGCATTAGGCCAGGTTTGTTGTGTTATATCTAACTACTTATGATGACGATTATCTATGAACAATTATTTTGGTCATGTTCAACTAATTAGAAACTCAGCCTAGGTTAGTTTTAAGGATAGATACTTTATTCATAGACATTAGCAGTGTCCTCTTCTAAAGGTCTAAAATTTCTGATTTAGGGTGTTGATATCCAACTTGGGATGGCGATTGATAGTGCAAAAGCTACTCTTGCTGTAAAACGAAGACTTTCATGTGAAATGGTGAAATATTGGCAGCAGGTGATCCTTTACCTAATCAAATTTGTTTTCTAGCAAAACTTTTGTGTCATCACTTTATTGTTTTAGTGAAGTGAGGTGCTAGAAACATTATTTTTCTTAATGGGAGTACTGTGTATTATCTATCTACTTTAAGATTAATTGGACTCGAAAGCCAAAAACAAAAGAGCAAAAATAAGAAATAAGTCATTTCACCACCATAAAAGTGTCACTAACTTATCATATTCTCCTCATGTACGTGATGAAATAAAAGAGTAAACCAACTCGAAAGACCGTGCTCTTGGTCTGTTTACCATCTTGGCCCTTTCTTTACTGAAGCACATGGAAGAATTAACAGACTATGTTTTGTATTTCTGGTCGTAAAATTCATAATGCGTTTCTGCTCACTAACACTTCTTAATGGACATTGATCAGGCACAGGATAACATAATGAATCTTCCATTGGCAAATGGGTGGGGGGAAAAGCATATGCTCTTTGTTAAATGGAAGTATGTTGAAGCGAAGGTACTCATTGGACGTAGTTTTCTCTTTTTCATATCATTGTATCTTTAAGGTCCACATAGATGAGTGAAAAACTCTGTCATCTGTGCAAGGCGTACAATTTCTTTTGTCTAGGATATTTGCTAAGAGACTTTGGTATTTGTGTGTATTTCTAATTACAGGCTGCAGCTTACTACTACCACGGTTTGATTCTTGATGAAGGAAACACAGAGAAATCGCATGGCATGGCGGTTGCTGCCTTACAAGCTGCAGATGAGTGTTTTAAAGAAAGTAAGAAAGCAAGTGAAGCTTTTAACGCCTCTTCACCCACGTCAAGGTAAAAATCCGTCTTCTTTGACTTTGTAGATGGATCACCTGGTTTTTCTCTATCCATCAGTCATTAAGATCCATCCACATATCTTCAGGACTCCACTGCTTTTTGGGACAATGAAGTATCTATCTGAGAAAATACCTAAAGAAACTTCAAGTAAAGTTAGGATAAACCGCGATCTATACACATACGAAAAGTGAGTCTCAGTTTGAAAACTTTGTTCAGCTTTCTCTCTTTTTTTCCTAAGATATTAGAAGCTCAATCTTTCATTGTTCATTTATCCTGAATGACAGAATCATGGAGACAGCACCAACGCTTCCTGATTTTGCCTTGGCATTGAAACCCGATGAGTACCAACTTCCTTCTGTACATGCCTCATGGTCTGAAGACAATATACTTACTAAAAACACATCAAATCACATAAACGGCAACCAAAGATAGAGCAGCGAATAGATGCATATTACGTATAGAGTTACAAAGCCAACGGCCGTCATGGAAATACAAATGGTATAGCTCTATAACCACTCTTGCGATTTTCCAATTGTTTATAATATATAAACTCTCTGGGTGTGAAAAATTACCAAATTGGATTTAGATTTAGTTTCCAGGGGAAGATGTTATCTGTATTCTCTACGTTGTTAAATTTTATTTGTTTAGTGAAATAAAATCCGAAAATTCTGTTTCATTTATAATTATTACTTGGGCAACATCTAACACCAGACGAGTAATCTCTGTTTTTTCCCTAGTCAAAGATAAATGTCTTTAGAAATTACAAAACGATAGAATAGGTAGACGTTGAACTCGCCTAATCACCGGTGAGAGCTCGAGGGCTATGGTCGATAGTGGAGAGAGACATGCCTGTCTGAGCCACGGCTCTGGCAAACGCCATGTTTGCAGTCAATGTTGGAGCTCCCCATCTATCACCTGTCCCAAACGCAGTCTTGTTCTTCATTGCTAACTTCCTCGTTGTTGGGAGACTAGCCACACGCTCCGTTGGATTGTCATTCACCAGCCTGTTACCAATCACAATCTAAAATGATTGGAAGTATTGAACTTTGAGATTCTCGATAGACACAGAGCGTAAAATGGAGAGTCACATTAGCCTGTTTAACAACTGCTCAGCTCTGAGTTTCTCATTAGGTCCAGCATACATGGATACTAACTCCTTGAACTCTGAAAGAACACTCTTGCATACCATTCCTCGCTTCCCTGATAATACAGTTCCTAATTTGACAAGAATTGGGTTCTCAATTTCAGATCTCGCCTGCATATAAATTGTCAGTTTCACATAAGGTATATTCTTTGATAAGACTAGAAATAAAAGGCAATTGATGAACTTTTTCGTCTCTTAAATGTGTACGTTACCTGAGCAATCACAAAAACAGTATTTCCCTTAAACCTTTCTTCTAATTCGATCTCAGGCATATTCACGATTCTCTCTGCACATCCGTTAGTGATTCCAGAAACTAGAGCAATAAGAGCTGTTGTATCGAAATTTACGAGGCAGTCTTCACCGAGCAATCTCATGGAGGAGATAACAGAAGAAAACGCATCTTTTTGGCTTAGCTCTGCGACCTCTGTAGCTTGAACTAAAACCTCTGTTTCAGGAGTGGCAAGTGAATCGCATCGATGAATGAGCTTGATCTCAACAGAAACTGCTTCTTTATATGATCTGGTTCGCACAACGTTAACCCATTCTCCTTCCACCGTTCCCTCACAGTCGTAATCAAGCATTTCAATATCTGATTCCGAGCCTAATAAGTCGTAATACACAGCTCCAAATTCGTCTTTCAGTTTCTCGTAAATTGAAGAAGGAAGACCATTTGCAAAAAATAGAATCAACGAAGACGGTTTTAGCGTGGTTGTGGAATGCGCTGCAGCAAGAACCTGCTCAATTCTCGACCTTAAACCTTTACTTCCATGGCGGTCTCCATTCCAAGAGATATACACAGGGTTTCTATCGGAGACGATAATCCATACTGGAACTTTTCCCAGAGTACAAACGAGATCGACATGAACACCACCAATCGGGAGAGGAATCGGTTTGCAAACGCGAGATACACCGGTGACGGACGGAAGCCGCAAAATTCGTACGATAGACTCAATGTGGCCAATATTGACACTGTGGAAAAATCAAAGTCAAAATCAGAGAGAATGAAAGTGATGAAGAAAGAGCTGATAATAAACATAGAACCTGAGAGGCTGTGGACAATGATCAGCAGAGAGAGACGAGAGGAAGGAGAGTTCGGAGGAAGCGAGCTTAAGGAGAGTGCGACGACATGAAGCAGTTATTGTAGTTGATACTGGAAGCTTTTCAATTGTTCTTATAATCGATTTACAGCGATTCTTCATTGTTTCTATCTCTCCGATCTCCATGGCTGAAACCGTCGTCTTCGTCGCTGATTTTTGGCTTCTGCTTACCGGAGACGCGTCGTTAAAATCCAGAGAGAAGAGAGTTCCCAGACACTAACCGGCTCAAAATGGGGAAATGAAGAACCCGGTTTAGAGAATAAACAAACCGAAATTATGTCCGGTATTCGGTATGTTTCTCGACTCGTTCATTAGATCTCGGTACGTATGTGTAACTCTTTAAATCCCAACAAACGCTTCAGTAGTATAGGCGTGGGTATTAGATATTTTTTAGGGGGTGTATTGAAAGTATAATTTTAATGGATTTAATATGATTTCAATTTCTATAGATCTAGAAAGATTTTAGGAGATTCTTTAGGGTATTTGGTGTGATTTTAGTTGAGTTTTTTTAAATAAAAATAAATGATTAGATGATTTTAGAAGATTTTATTGTGAGAGTTTATGTGATTCCATATGATTCTATATGAGTTCAATAGTTGAGTACACAAACCCACGCCCTTATCCGCAACATGCTACTTTCAACGTTATCCTAAATCAATGTATAATAGTTATAACACTTTCTTGTCAATATTAAGTAGATGATTCACAGAAATAAAACTCGGTTTTATTACCATAGCTTCGTAGAGTGCTTAGAAAACCGGCCTGCATTTGGTTAAGAGAAACAGAGTAAGGCAAACCTGCAAACATGGTTTGTCCAGTTTCATACTCAAGTGTTGGGAGGTTAATGGAAGTCGATTTGAATTAGCGCAGGTTGTTGTGAGTATAAAGGTTTGTCCAGTTTCATACTCAAATCTTGGTAGCGTTACAAGAACATAACAATCATGAGGTCTGACCATAATTTGCTGTTTCTCAGTAGATCTGCAAAGAAGATTTACCATATCTAAAAATTGTTGCTAGAGCATATTGAAGGGTAATGTAATGTGATATAACCTGGGGACAATCTCATTTGAAGGGTAGTAATTTGACTGGACAGAACCTTCGCACCTGGTTTCAACCTTTTTCTCCTATAATTAGAACAAAGTAGGAATCATTAGCTTTGATTCAAAGAAAATAGCTTAGAGATTGAAGTCAAGAGTAATCAAATATTATCTTCATTTAAATTTAAGACATTTACTTGCAGTAATATCTAACCTGAAGAGCTACTACAAAGCTCTCTGCTGCATCACATGTGGGAAACCTTAAAGCAAATTTTTGGATCAAGAGAAGAACAAGCACAGTAATACCGCATGATTCTTATCATAAATCTGAAGTATATACTAACTTATCGACATCTATCACATTCTTCTTAATAATTTTTTTTTATCTGTCTACTCAAGAAATCCAAAAGAGATACAATGTTAGGAGAGCTTGCCTCGTTTTCATAATCCTATAGCCAACGAGAATCGCTCGGCTAATACGAGATGGAAATCCAGAAACGCAAGACATCTTAGGCCATGTGAAATCCAGCTTTGAAATATAGTGTTCTTCGTGTAGAAATTGAGATAATTAGTGTGATCTTCGTCAGTTTTAGGTACGATGATTATTTTCTTTTCAAAATCACACCTTAATAGGTGAGTATTTGGGAGATTAATTTTTCTAACTAAAAGCTACACAAAATCACCTAAAATTATAATGAATACCTTTTGTGAATAAAATTTTTTAAAATTTGAATAACAGGAGATTTGATATGATTTTGATAAAGTATTGATTAAATAACAAGAGATTATGTATTGTTTTAAGTGATTTTATAGAAATTTTAGTTTGAATAACACAAGATTTGAAAAGTGATTTAGAAATCATCAATTGAATAACAAATGATTTAAAGAAAAAACTCCAAAATCACTTGAAATTCTATTTCTAATACACCCCTCTTAGGTACAGCCGGTGCCGTAGAGAACTAGTTGGAACTAAACTGAATTAGTTGGAACTTGGAACCAAACCGATACAGAACCAAAACATTTCGTAAGTACGTGAATAGAAGCTTATAAGAAACATCAAAACTGATCTGTTTTTATTTGGAACCGAACTGAATACTTTTATGTACAATGCTTAGTAAACATTTTGATGAATACTCCAACGCTTACTTAACTAATCGGAGATTTGTTTTATTTATCAGCTAAACAATAGTAAGAATGTATATACTAATATATGCAATAGATATTTTTAACAGGGACCACAGCCTAAGTAAAGCATCCATCAAAGAGGAAGTTCCTTTTGCCTCATACCTTTTATGTTATTTAAATATTAACCTGAAAGAAAAGCAAAAAGACACAGAAAATCTGATTTTGCTTGAGCAAACGAAAATCACGTAGATTCTTTTTTGTTAACTTGCACACTTAGCTTTACCTACTTTTATTTCTAACGAATAATCTTCTCCTCCATCTTTCTTTTACTTCTGTCCCCTTCACATCTATATCACTATCTATATATACATTGTGATCAAACCATGTTTCCTCAAACTACTTCAATATAATCATTTAATATTCTTCAGGTAAGTTTGATCTTTTGTTCTTTTTGTAAAACCCAAAAACATGTCGTCATCATCATCTCCAACTTTGCTTCAAAGATCGGATTCAATCGCTGATAAAATGCCTGATGCATTGAAACAAAGCCGGTATCACATGAAGAAATGTTTTGCCAGGTTTTTCGCTTTTTCTTTGTCAACACTACATTATGATTCTATTTGGATTCCTTACTTATGTATGTTTGTGTGTGGATAATAACATTGTAGCTTTGTTGGAGGAGGAAAGAAACTGATGAAGCGTGAGAATCTGATGAATGAGATAGAGAAATGTATAGATGATAGCCGTGAACGCAGCAAGATTCTCGAGGGACTATTTGGTTACATTCTCACTTGTACTCAGGAAGCTGCAGTGGTTCCACCGTTTGTTGCATTAGCTGCAAGGCCAAATCCTGGTTTCTGGGAATATGTTAAGGTCAACTCTGGAGATTTATCAGTGGAGGAAATCAATGCCACCGATTACTTAAAGCTCAAGGAATCTGTTTTCGATGAGTCATGGTTAGTTGAATCTCTACATACGGTGTTTTTGACAATAACCAAAGCAACAGTTATCATTTGGTGTTGTGTTTTTCGAAAATTTTCTTAGGTCTAAAGATGAATATGCATTGGAGATAGACTTTGGAGCGATTGATTTCACAACTCCTCCTCTTAGTCTTTCTTCTTCGATTGGAAATGGAGCTGATTACATTTCTAGGTTTATATCTTCTAAGCTTGGAGGCAAATCCGATAGACTAGAACCTTTATTGAACTACTTGCTTCGCCTTAACCATCATGGAGAGGTCATGATTGATTCATCTATCTTTTTTGACATTTTCATGGATCTAATAGAAAGTTAACTCATTCATAGTGTGTTTTTTTAATACCTGCAGAATCTCATGATCAATGAGGATCTCAACACAGTTCCGAAGCTTCAGAAATCTCTGATGCTTGCTGTGATTGTAGTCTCGACTTACCCAAAACACACGCCTTATGAAGCTTTTGCACGAAGGTAAAAGAAATGCTAAAGTCTATTTACCTTCCGTGAGGAACCTGAACAAAGATCTGACTGAAAATTACTTTCTCAGATTGAAGGAGATGGGATTCGAGAAAGGTTGGGGAGATAATGCAGAGAGGGTAAAAGAAACAATGGTTATGCTCTCAGAAGTCCTTGAAGCACCAGACAATGTGAAGCTAGATTTGCTCTTTAGCAGACTTCCCACAGTTTTCAACGTTGTTATATTCTCTGTCCACGGATATTTTGGTCAGCAAGACGTGCTAGGATTACCAGATACCGGAGGCCAGGTAATTGTGTAAACAAATCTTGCAAATTTTTGATATCTAATCAACAAGAGGAACCTTCCTGCTTATGAATGTAATGATCATATAGGTTGTTTACATTCTGGATCAAGTAAGAGCTTTGGAGGAAGAGCTGCTCATTCGTCTTAAGCAACAAGGCCTTGGATACAAGCCTCAGATTCTTGTGGTGACACGGTTAATACCTGAAGCAATAGGAACAAAATGTGACCAAGAACTAGAAGCCATCGAAGGAACCAAGCATTCTCATATTCTCAGGGTTCCTTTTGTTACAGAGAAAGGAATCCTCCGTCAATGGGTTTCTAGATTCGATATCTACCCTTACCTGCAGAGATTTACTCAAGTTAGTTTATTATCTTTCTTTAGAAGATTTCCTTATCTTCTCAATGACAAAAGCTAACTTAACCTCCTGAAATTTTGTTGTTGTTGTTTGCAGGATGCGACGAGCAAGATTCTTCAACGCCTTGACTGCAAGCCAGACCTCATAATTGGAAACTACACAGATGGGAACTTGGTTGCATCTTTAATGGCCGCTAAACTCGGTGTCACTCAGGGAACGATTGCTCACGCATTGGAGAAGACAAAGTATGAAGATTCAGATGCAAAGTGGAAAGAACTCGATCCAAAATACCATTTCTCATGTCAATTCACTGCAGATTTGATTGCAATGAATGTCACTGACTTCATCATTACCAGCACATATCAAGAAATCGCTGGAAAGTTCGTCTTTCTTTGCTTTAACTTATAATTTTAAAATTCAAACTCACAAAACTAAAATCTCTGCGCCTTTTGATTTGCAGCAAGGAAAGGCCAGGACAATACGAGAGCCACACCGCCTTCACAATGCCTGGTCTCTGTAGAGTTGTCTCCGGCATTGATGTGTTTGATCCGAAGTTTAACATTGCTGCTCCTGGTGCGGATCAATCTGTATACTTCCCTTACACAGAGAAGCAAAAGCGATTTACTAAGTTTCATCCTTCTATAGAAGAACTGCTTTACAATGAGAAAGACAATGACGAACACATGTAAGTAGAGTGTAGTGTCATTGCAGATAGATGAACACCATATGATTTTGTTTATATTGTTGACATTTTCTGTGTGGAAACAGGGGATATCTTGCGGAAGGAGAGAAACCAATCATCTTCTCAATGGCGAGACTCGACACAGTGAAGAACATAACCGGTTTGGTTGAGTGGTATGGCAAAGACAAGAGACTAAGAGAGATGGCTAACCTTGTAGTTGTTGCTGGATTCTTTGATATGTCGAAATCTAATGACAGAGAAGAAAAAGCTGAGATCAAGAAAATGCATGATCTAATTGAAAAGTATAAGCTCAAGGGAAAATTCAGATGGATCGCAGCTCAGACCGATAGATTCAGAAACAGTGAGCTTTACAGATGCATTGCTGATACAAAAGGAATCTTTGTTCAACCTGCTTTATATGAAGCTTTTGGCTTAACTGTTATCGAAGCCATGAACTGTGGACTCCCAACATTCGCCACGAACCAAGGTGGACCGGCGGAGATAATCGTTGATGGTGTTTCAGGTTTCCACATTGATCCCAACAATGGGGATGACTCTGTTACGAAAATTGTAGATTTCTTCAGTAAGTGTAGTACAGATGGTTTGTATTGGGAAAACATCTCTAAGGCTGGTCTCAAACGAATCTATGAGTGGTAAGTCAGAGATAATCTTGGAACACAAATCTTATCAATTATCACATGACATTGCTTATTTTGTGGGTTTTGTATCGTCTATGCAGTTACACATGGAAGATATACGCAGATAAGTTGTTGAAAATGGGAAGCATTTATGGATTTTGGAGACAGGTGAATGAAGATCAAAAGAAAGCAAAGCAAAGATACATTGAAGTGCTTTACAAGCTCCAGTTCAAACAATTGGTGAGTTCTTGATTTATCTGAAGAATACTATTGATGATAGCTATAAAACTAAGCTTTATGGTTTCTTGTAGGCTGAGAAAGTGAAAATCCCAGAAGATAAACCTCTGCCTCTGAGACTAGCTTCACTTCGTAACTTGCTTCCCAAAAAACAAGCATATATTGGAGCAGGAAGTAAGCAGAATGAAGTCACAGAAACCGCAAAGACAAAACAGAATAATAGTAAAGATGGTCATGAAAAACATGAGAACAACAAGGTTGGAGAAGGAAACGTGAGAGAGGGTTTACTTGCAGCTGAAGCATCAGAGAGGATGAAGAAAGTTTTAGAAACTTCGGGAGAGAAACAGGCAATAGAGAAGATGACGATTGCATACAGACAACAACAAAACCAAGGATCTTCATCTGCTCGAAACTTGTTTTGGGCAATCGTTGTTTGTCTTTATATCTTTTACATTTTAAAGCAGAGGTTCTTTGGTGCTAACTCAGCTCAAGCAGAGTAACTCTGCCTTGGATCGAGTAAAAGAGAAAACAAAAAGCTGTAAAATCTGTAATGAATGAAACTAGCATCGATGTAAAAATCAACTACTGTAATAAAATCTAAGATCTCTCTGGTCAAGGAAAACAATAGTATATTTGGCATTTATTTAAGTTTTGAATTACTTATCGCCTCTTTATTGTACACCCTGAGCTTATTGTACTCTTTGTAATTCAACCTAAACTTTATATTATAAAAAATGAACCAAATTTCATTGATTTCATTAATCAATTATTTGACCGTTTTCGCCAAATCAAACTCTAATTTTATCATTTCCAAAAATTTTAATGTTTTTGTGTTTTATTCGGCCCCAATCACTGTATATCAAATATGACTAATGAAATTTGGTTAGTTTTAAGGAAATAAAAAGTTTAGGCTAATTTATGAAGATTATGTTGAATTACAATTTACTAAGAATATAGTGAATTTAAGGTGTACATTGAAAGAGAAAAAAATATAGGATGATCCAGAGTGAACGGATATAGTATATGAAGGAATATGCAGCCAACCCTTAATTTATTGAATTATAACACCAAATTTAGTTCATTAGTTGAGTCAATCAAACCGATAATAGTTAGTCTAATCCATAACTTTAGAGCCCAAACTTTTTGATGCAGAGCTACACTGAAATCGAATTTCAACCGGAAAACTATTAAAAGATACTACATCTAAACATTTGATGAAAACGTTTTTCTTTAATGATTGTTTAAAACTTAAATTATTAGTTTTCAACCAAAACAATTAAATTTTTAGATATAATTCTATCTTGGAGTACGAAATTACTTTATATGTATATATATTTATTTATTTACACACGTGGATGTACTTCGTGCATGTATTAATGATGAAAATTAGTTGAACATATATTTGAATTAATATCTTAAGATAATAAATAAAGTAATGAATCGGTCCATATGATAATTAAATTGATGTAGGTATATGGAGGAAACGAAGGCAGAGACTGTATGTGAAGAAAGTTCACTTAATTCAAGGTCCCAAAATAAATGTGGTAAGATGGGAAAATTTATATCAATGCTTTAAGTCTCTATTTAATTGCTTCTTTTTTTGATGACTAATATCAATATATTAGGAATAAAATAAGAGACACATAAATGATAAATTAAAGACTAAAGTGATATTATATATATAATAATACACAATATAAATTTATTCCCAAATGATAATCTCATCAATAACAAAGAACTGTTGAATGATTACACTATCTTTAGTTCATCAATAGATACATATTTACTTCACAATATTGCATTTATATTCTCCTATGAATCCATGATTCCTTTCTATAACATCAAATACTGTAGAAATTTCTCAAATCAATTTAAATATTAGAGTTGGTTTATAATAATTAGATTAGCACTTAATAAATCGTTAGTGCAAAATAGAAAGAAAAAAAAAATCGCATGCATTCTAATATCTTCGTCAACGAAAGTTAAAATACAGTATTAAATGGACATAGTTGTCAAGTTTTCAAGTTTCAACCATATTTCTTACTCCAACAGGTTTCTAATTTCAATGTATATAGTTAAAACAGTTTTGACTTTTGGGATATACACTTCCAACTATAAGGAGTTAAAACAGCGTGAGTAGGAAACGGCCAAGACATCCAGACAACCCAAAGAGGCAAAAAGACATGCAATCTATGTTATAATAATAAAGCTTCTCAAATTATAATATTTAAACACACCTAATTATAGATAATTGTAATTATTAATATTATCATATATATAAGCTGTAAAAGTTGGTATTATCTAGAATTATAAAACAGTCAACTAAACAAGGTAATTATATTTAAACACACCTAATGTTTTTTTCCTGTTTTTTTTTAGTGACAAAAAAAAAAAAAGGTAAATTGATAAACATGTGATGTTGCTAAATAGAGAGCGAATTTAATCAGATAGTAATACATAATAATATAGCAAATTTTATAACGAAAAATAAATAATTTACTGTAATGTTTTCTACCGAATTTCGATACTAAGTAGACACACATAACTCAACATGTTAGTATCTACACTTTAAATTATGAATCATGCCTTATGGATTACCAAAAAATTAATGTTATTTAGTTTATTTTTCTTCACTATATAAAAAACAAAAATGGATGAAAAAAATTCTTCAAATAATCTTATATAGGAGTATGTATATTATGTACAGATTCTCTCATTTTTACTTCCTTTCACAAAATATTATTAGAAATGAATAAATCTTGATTTGTTTTTATTTGACTAACAATATTTATTTTTACCAAAAAAGTCTTTATTTGTTTATTACAGATCCCAAAAAGGTAGGATAAATAAATAAATAAAATAAAACGAAAGGAAAAAGAGGAGAAGAAGAAGATGAGATCAGCAAAATCTAAAAAAAAGTTAAATTTTGTCATTATACGACGTGAGAAATTCGCCGGAGAAAGTGGATAAAGTCTCCAAGTTTTATCCAACTCCCGTCGAATTAACCATTGCCGGAGATATAAAATCACCAAAAGAGAAAGACAGTTAGTTGTACAGAGAGAAAGAGAAATAAAAGAGAGAAGAAGATTGGTTCGGTCCTCTCTCTCTCTCCCCCAAGTATGGTGAGAGTACTACTTAGCAGTAATGGAGTGAGCAAGAGACTTTAAAACCCTCTTTTCTCTTTCTCTCTCTCCTCTATTTTGCCTCCATTAAAAACACATCAGTTACAAAAGAGAGACAGCTTGTGTCTGTGTGAGAGAGAGAAAGAGAGATTTTCTGAATCTGTAATGAATGTTGAAGAAGAAGGGTTCGGGAGAGAGAGATAAAAGCAAAGCACTAATGGCGGCTTAGGTGAGAGAGCTTTGAGGTTAAAAGAGAAAAATAGAGATCACTTTCCCTCTTTTATCTTTCTAGGGTGGCTCTGTAGAAACAAAGATGAGACATAATTACGGCTAATTCCTGATTTTCATTTTTATTTTTTCCCTTGAATTTTGGGGTTTTTTGAACGAGTGAAAATAAATCTTCCTATAATCAATTTCTTGCCTAAAGAGAACCCTTTCACCTCCCGAAATCATCGCCTTTGCATCTTCTCTTTCTGATTCTCTTCCGTTTCTTTTTCTTAATAGTCTCTCCTCTCTCCTTTGTTGGGTGCAAAAAAGGTTTTATTGTTAGCTTGTTACTCTGTTGGGTTTGTGTTAATGGCGACAGTGGTGTAAATGGTCCATTACCAGTTTGTGGTTGGGTGAAAGTAAAGAGCAAGTTTGTTTTCTACTTTCTGTTTTCGTTTTGAAACATTAAACAAAATATGAGTTTTGTCGTCGGCGTCGGCGGAAGTGGGAGTGGAAGCGGCGGAGATGGTGGTGGTAGTCAACGTCACGACGGCTCTGAAACTGATAGGAAGAAGAAACGTTACCATCGTCACACCGCTCATCAGATTCAACGCCTCGAATCGTACTCTTTTGCATTTCTTCTCTCTTTTTTTTCTTGCAGAAATTATTTTCGTATTCCTCTCTTAATCGTTGAATCTCGAAATTGTAGGAGTTTCAAGGAGTGTCCACATCCAGATGAAAAGCAGAGGAATCAACTTAGCAGAGAATTGGGTTTGGCTCCAAGACAAATCAAGTTTTGGTTTCAGAACAGAAGAACTCAGCTTAAGGTTTTATGTCTCTTTGTCTTATTTGAGTTTTAAAATGTGAATATGAATAAGAACGCAAGGAAATTTTTATCATGATTGCTGATCCTTTTTTGTGCAGGCGCAACATGAGAGAGCAGATAATAGTGCACTGAAGGCAGAGAATGATAAGATTCGTTGCGAAAACATAGCCATCAGAGAAGCACTCAAGCATGCTATATGCCCTAACTGTGGAGGTTCTCCTGTTAGTGAAGATCCTTACTTTGATGAGCAAAAACTTCGGATTGAAAATGCACATCTTAGGGAAGAGGTTAGTTTTGTTTTTATTTGTTTTTGGTTTTCTGTATAATCTCGTTTCTAAACTAATCATTTGCACAGCTTGAAAGAATGTCGACCATTGCATCAAAGTATATGGGAAGACCAATTTCCCAAATTTCAAGTTTACATCCAATGCACATCTCACCATTGGATTTGTCGATGACTAGTTTAACTGGTTGTGGACCTCGTGGTCAAGGTCCTTCACTTGATTTCGATCTTCTTCCAGGAAGTTCTATTGCTGTTGGTCCTAATCATCTGCAATCTCCGCCTAACTTGTCTATATCGGATATGGATAAGCCTCTTATGAATGACATTGCTTCGTCTGCAATGGAAGAATTGTTGAGGCTTATTCACACAAATGAACCTCTGTGGACCAGAACTGATGGTTGCAGAGACATTCTCAATCTTGGAAGCTATGTGAATGTTTTTCCAAGATCAAGTAACCGAGGGAAGAATCCGAACTTTCGAGTGGAGGCATCTAGGTCTTCTGGTATTGTTTTTATGAATGCTATGGCACTTGTGGACATGTTCATGGATTGTGTAAGTAGCTGAGACATCCCATCATCATATTCTTTTCAAAATTGGTTGCAGTTTTTTTATAAAACTATTTGCTTTTGCAGTTCAAGTGTGTAGAACTCTTTCCCTCGATTGTTGCAGCATCTAAAACACTTGCAGTGATTTCTTCAGGAATGGGAGGTTCCCATGAGGGTGCATTGCATTTGGTAAAATTGATATTACTTCTTAAATTGTGATGCATCACTAGGATTTTGGATTTCTTTAATTATCATAACTTTGTATTGGCTTGACAATGAAGTTATATGAAGAAATCGAAGTGCTTTCACCATTGGTAGCAACACGTGAATTCTGCCAGTTACGCTATTGTCAGCAAATTGAACAAGGAAGCTGGATTGTTGTTAATGTTTCATATGATCTTCCTCAGTTTGCTTCCCACTCTCAGTCCTATAGATATCCATCTGGATGCTTGATTCAGGACATGCCCAACGGATATTCCAAGGTTAACTTGAGTTTTTGTTTTTCTTGTTGCTTTCAACTGAATTATGCTACATGTTAGGATCTCCACAAATTGATATATTGTAACAGGTTACTTGGGTTGAACACATTGAAATCGAAGAAAGAGAGCCAATTCATGAGCTATATAGAGAGATTATTCGCGGAGGGATTGCTTTTGGAGCTGAGCGATGGGTTATCACTCTCCAGAGAATGTGTGAAAGATTTGCGTCTCTATCAGTGCCAGTATCTTCATCTCGTGATCTAGGTGGAGGTGAAAACATGTTGAATAAAGACAAGTTTCTATTGCTAGTCTCTTTTAAAAACTTCATATAACATCTTTTCAGCAACTTTTTCAGTGATTCCATCGCCGGAAGGGAAGAGAAGCATGATGAGACTTGCTCAGAGAATGATAAGCAACTACTGTTTAAGTGTCAGCAGATCTAACAACACTCGCTCAACTGTTGTAGCGGAATTGAATGAAGTTGGTATCCGTGTAACTGCACATAAGAGCCCTGAACCAAATGGCACAATCCTCTGCGCAGCTACCACCTTCTGGCTTCCCAATTCTCCCCAAAATGTTTTCAATTTCCTCAAAGACGAAAGTACCCGTCCTCAGGTAGCAACACACACAGATCCAGAATCTCTATAAATAAAGAATCATCTCGAGTGTTTAGTTATGTATATACTTGTTTCTTTGTTGTTCTTGGTATTAGTGGGATGTTCTTTCAAATGGAAATGCGGTGCAAGAAGTTGCTCACGTCTCAAGCGGATCACATCCTGGAAACTGCATATCGGTTCTTCGTGTAAAGTCTCGTTCTTGATACAAAATTTGCGGTACAAGTTTTCGGTTTTATAAACTAATGAAGTACTTTGTCTTGGTATCAGGCATCAAATGCATCACATATCAACAACATGCTAATTCTACAAGAAAGCTCAACAGACTCATCAGGGGCCTTGGTGGTGTACAGTCCAGTGGATTTGGCAGCATTGAACATCGCAATGAGCGGTGAAGATCCTTCTTATATTCCCCTATTGTCCTCAGGTTTCACAATCTCACCAGATGGAAATGGCTCAACCTGTGAGCAAGGAGGAGGAGAAGCCTCAACGAGCTCAGGACGGTCATCATCAAGTGGTTCATTGATAACAGTTGGGTTTCAGATAATGGTTAGCAATTTACCGTCAGCTAAACTGAATATGGAGTCGGTGGAAACTGTTAATAACCTTATAGGAACCACAGTCCACCAAATTAAGACCGCCTTGAGCGGTCCTACTGCTTCAACTACAGCTTGACAACATTAAAAGCTCTTACTCTTTCTTCTGGGTGTCTCTTTCTCTTCAATGATGGAACAGAGAAGGGAATTAACTCTTCATTGCCTTCAATGCCAGAGAGAGAGAGAGTAAGAAGCTCATTAACTCCAATTTTTCTGCTTTCTCTGTTGGTGCTCTTCCGTTCTTGGACAAACCTCATTAAACCACTCTGTAAGAAAAACCAGCTGGATTCTTCTCTTCATCATCATCTTTCTTCATTTGTTTTTTTCTTTTTTGTTATGAGGTATTTTTAGGGATTGTTTTGGTAGAAACTGGAAGTCAAGAACGCACCATGCAACTTTGACTTTCTTTGTATGGTTCGGGCATTGACTTTCTATTGCAATTTTTTTTGGTTTGAATTGAATGCTCTAAACTTTGTTCATCTCTCTCCATTAATGGTCTGTCTCTCTTTAACTGATTCTCAAAGGGTGTGTGGTGATTGATCTAAATGTTAGGCAAGTTGATGACTTTTTGAAAGTTAGAAATAAAAAGAAGGAAGATTTTGTAAGTGTGATTTATTTTGTTTGGTTGGCTTCAAAAGGAAATTGACTTTACGTACGGACGGAAAAGAAAAAGAGATTATAACCAAAGTAGGCACTATGAACATAGGTTTTTTCAAATCTCGTTTTGCCAAATCATTAAAAAAAACAGCCAAGCAAATTACCGATTTGTCCTTGTGGTCACATTGCAGAGTTAACCATTGGCACGTGTGGCTAATATAAAATTTTTGTGGGATTTACATACAACATCGTGTGTGTGTATCCGTTTGGTGAGCGGGAAAATGAAACAGCGAGAATCATAAAGTGGAACCTCGAAAACCAAAACGTGATTAGGGTTTCAGAACAGAACTGCGGGGGTGGAGAAGAGAATCTCTGGGTCTAAGCTGCATTAAAAGGTAATTTGTTCAACATGATAGCACATTCAAAGTTTGACAGGCGCTGTGGTTCATTTTTGCCTTAGGAACGAAATCGTTTCTTTTGAGTAGATGATCTGTTTCATATAAATAAATGTTAAGTTAAAACTAAGAGATGATCTTCAACATTTAGTGGCATAAAGTTGTTTACTACTGTGAACTGGATTTCCTTGCTTCAAATATAAGATTTTAAGTTTGTAACAGATCATACATTCGCCTATGACAAGCAAATGGAACGCTATGTGGTTGTTATACCTGGAGACTGGGGATGCTCACCATCTGGGGTTTGGGACTTTGTTATTTCCAAGGAATTTATGGCTCAATGCGTTTATGTTGAGAACGATATGACTTTTTTAGAGCTACAAGACTACATCAAGAAAGAGTTCAAAGTAGAGAGTCTGAAGCTAAATTAGCGTACTTGCTTCCAGCTGACCTTTGTCTTTTCTCTGCAAGAAAATCACCACCAGCTGCGATCACAAATGACAGAACACTCCAAACTTTCTTGCGCCTTAGAGCAGAAAAAAAGGGACTTAACATCTGCGTGTCTTTTGAGCTCAGAGCTGAGAGAACGATCATTGATCACACTGAGAAGGACAAACAAAGGACAACGATGTTCCAAATGACAGTGAAGGACCTAATTGTTTTGGAAGTGATGACATAATTCACCAAGAACAGATCGGGAATGCTCATGCAGCTGACGAAGGACGGCAGAGGGAAAGCTGCGGAGATATGGATAATGCTGTCATTAGACTTGGGGACATAACACCATCACTCAACTCTCTGGAGGATGCATATCATGAAAACAAGCAGGTATCTTGTAATGCAGAATCTGAAGAAGGTTATGAGATCCAGAGTAGTCAAGGTATAGGCCATTTGACATCAATGTATGCAGAGGAGATGATGGTGGAGGCATTAGCAGTTCATCAACTTTAAAGACAAGACAAACCAGAAGAACAGCGCCAGAGCAAAGGGAAAGAGTCTAAGAAAGAAGTAAGGAGCATCACAGGTGGAGAAAAACAACAATCTGAAAATGCAATTTCGCTCAATGTCCTTAGGCAGGAACTTCATGTCCTCCACAAAGAGTGTAATAGCGAGTTGTTCCAAGAGTGTAGAACCAGTACACTGATTAGTAAGCCACAAACAGAACATGACGTGAGTACAGAGCTGATAGGTTGCGGAAGTGGAATTGAAACGGAGAATAACTCAATGTTACCTGGTGATAAACTGACATACAAAAATGGCTCAGATAGTATTCGACTAGTTAGTGCACCAGTTACTCAAGAAAACCCGAGTACAGACCTTACGAAGGATTGAACAGGAATAGAGAGACACGAGATGCCCCCTCTTGCAGGTGAGCAGGTTACAAAAGATGTATTGATGGAAAATATAGTTCCTATTCAACAAACCTCACTCCACACTCGAACCCGTACTAAAAGAAAAGGAAAAGAAGTTGTGATTCAAAGCGAGAGCGAGGATGACATGAGCAACATGGAAAATGAGGACATCAAAGATGAAGATTACAAACTCTGGAGCAACTTAGTGAGCCAAGAATATGCACGCCTAAACAGACCAAATGTATCAATAGCCGCGTTGACTGCTGAGCCATATGGCCATGCCTCAGGTTATATTGTTGTGGGGGGGG
>OVAX01000887.1:0-26263 GCA_900406405.1 Lepidium africanum | reverse complement strand
GGGGGGGGGGGGGGGGGGGGGGGGGGGGGGAAGAGAAGATGAAATGGTTGAGGAGGTGTTTGCAATTCAACAAAGTCTTATTGAGACTTGTACAGAAGTGAAAAGAAAAAAACAAAGAAGTGTCATCCAAAGTGAAAGTGAAGAAGAATTGAGAAACCAGGACAATGATGAGAGAGACGATGAACATTACAAAAGGTGGGGGTATTTACTGAGCCAAGGACAAATAAGCAGCGTCTAATTGTTTGATGTCCAAGTGAGACTTGCAAATGGAAATTTTATGGTCATGTAGTTGCAGGGAGCTAAATAAAAATGGAAGTCCGAACAGCTACATTAACACATACTTGTGACAGTACAACCCGCCAACAATATGCAAAGAAAGCTTCTTGTAAGGTTATTGCACATCTTTTGAAATCTAGATATGCAAATAGAGAAAGAGGACCTCGAGCAGTTGAAATTCCAGGAATTGTTTTTGAGCTCCTATGCGTATCTATTTCATACATGAAAGGCTGGAAAGCAAAAGAGAAGGCAGTAACATCAGTTAGAGGCAGTGCAGAAGAGAGCTATGCACCACTACAAACGTACCTCCAGAAACTCACAGACAGCAACCCTGGGACTTTGACAAGACTTGAAACACGAAATGCTGGAACATGTAGATCGAAATTTAAATACCTCTTCTTTGCTTTGGGAACCTGTATTGAAGCTGCAAAACATATGCGGTATGTGGTTGTGGTTGACGCAACATCAATTAAGGCAAAATTCAAAGGAGCATTACTCACAGCAAGCTTCCAAGACGGAAACTTCCAAATAATGCCTTTGGCATTTAGCGTAGTCGATAGTGAAAATGATCAGTCATGGACTTGGTTCTTTCAGCAATTAAGGAGCGCCCTTCGAAATGCATATGACTTAGTTTTTGTATTTGACCGCCACAATTCGATCTATGCAGCGCTAAGAATAGTTTACCCACACACAAAACATGCAGCCTGTTCAGTCCACTTTACAAGAAATGTCAAAACCACCTTACAATAAAGGGTTAGCATATTTAGTTAATCAAGCCGCACATGCATTCACTGTTGAGGACTTCCGTTACAAGTTTGAAGAAATTGAAGCTAGGAGTACAAATTGTGCAAACTACATGCGTGGTGTTGGGATATCTCATTGGACAAGAGTCTATTTCCAAGGGCAGAGGTATAACATAATGAGCAGTAAAATGGTTGAAAGCTTAAATGTCGTTGTTGCAAAAGTACTAGAATTCCCTATTGTGTCAATGGTGGAATCCATAAGAATGATGTTGATGAGATGGTTTTACACAAGAAGAGCTAGAGCAAGTAAGCAACAAACGAAAGTAACACCTGAGGTAGAGAAGATAATAATGAAAAAAATGCGAGAGGGAGTAGGTTTTGCAGTAAAGAACGCAAGCACCAACATCTACCAAGTAAGCAACAACAATGGAGAAACCTTCACTGTTGACACTTACCGGAAAACATGTACATACCGAGTGATTGAGACAATTGGCATACCTTGTTCACACATATTGGCTGCTGCATGTGCTAATGGCTTGGAAATTGCCTCACTTGTTAACCCCATGTACACAGTTGAGGTTTGGAAAAACGCCTACAAAGGAACTGTGATGCCAGTGCCAACAATGACAGACGAGACCTGCCAAATTCTAAATGAAGAAACTGAACTTCTCCTGCCTGACACAAGACAAGGACCAGGCAGGCCAAAGAAGAGAAGAATCCAATCAATAATAGAGACTCAGGTAAGAAACACAAAGCACAAAGGTATAACAAGATAGTAATTCAAAAACAGAGATATAAGACTAACATTTGATGTGACGAACAGAGCAACATGATGATGACAGCTAGAAAATGCTCCCGGTGTAAACAATCAGGACACAACAAGGCGACGTGCAAGTATGCGATTCCATAGAGGTATATACTTCTGCAATGTACAGTTTGAGAATAGTTGTAATATAGCTATTGTGATCATATGTAAGAGAGAGAGGTAGGTAAAACATAAGAGAAAAGATGAAACTAACAACTTACAACTTACAGAGAGAAATGGAAGAAGTATGGAGGTCAAAGTAGGTGGTTTTGATGCAAAATATGAAGGCTAGTACAAAGGGAAGTTTTTGGTAAGTGTATAGCGCTGGAAAGAAGTCCTTATGTTAATATGACGCGAGGCTACGTGGTTGGTGCGTATTTAAAACATAATTAATAGGAATCAGTAGAATAAAAGTAAGGCCAACCACCTATATATGAGTGGGACGTTAAGATCAACCTACACCAAAAAGAAAAGAACATGGCAGAGCTTCCACAAGAGATCATGGTTGATATTCTACGAAGACTAGGGCACTATGGTTTCAGAGAATTGCAACCATTCATCAATGGGAATAAAGCCTCAAACAAAGCAACATTAGAGAATACAGTGATGAAAGAAGTGCAGATCGACGAATTCATATTTGTAAGTAGTTTAGCAAACGAAGATTCTATGTACTGACCCTTTTTCTTACAATGCTTGGAAGCTGGGAACAAAACAGCAAAGTATATTGAAGGCTTACGCATAACAGTGGCTCATCTGACTACAGCCTTCTACTAATGCACGAAGCAGAGGAGGACGTAGTATACGCTAAATTTGCACACGGGATTTTTGTTATATGCTGTGGATATTATGAGCTTGGAATGTCAACCATAACCGACATGTTCGAAGAGTACTGGAGGTTGGATAACGTAATGGAGATAGTAGAGGTCATTATGGCTCAAGTTGCAGACATCGAACCAAGAGGAACAAGGATGTATAGACTAACTTTCAGATACCCAGTAGAAAAAATCTCAGTCTGTGTGAGGTACGGATTATATAGTGAGTACAATCTTTACTTCGGCTGCTTTGCATATTGGTATGCTCTAAAGATCCGTCAGACTTGTTGAAAAGAATAATGTAAACCATGAGGTGTAGTATATTAATGGTAGTCTACAGACCTTAATTTTGAGGTGTCTATATGTAAGGTAACTGTAGTTCGAATGTAAACTATTTAATGTTATGAGAGGATGTGAATGTATGGATTAACATAGACAAAAATGCTTGAATTGGCTATCAAAACGCAACGCGGATGGAAGCGTAAGTAATTTATATTTGGAAATGAATTAGTTTTTGGCATAAACAGAGTGAATTTAAAGTTAATCATAATGCTTTGAAAAAAACAGAGCAATATGATGTCGTGATGAATAATAGAAATGGTAAGCGAAATTGCCAACAAAATAGATGACTCAGGATTGAAGACACAAAAAATCAGGAAAGTACAAATAGTGTACCAGTTTAGGACATCATAGGAAACATAGAAGTAATGACGTATATTGTTAAGAACGAACTAGGAACACACGAAACTGGAGAAAACAGTACAACAAAGTAATGAACTCAACAGGGGTCAAAAAAATAATGAGAAGAGATATCTTGACATGAACTTAAGACGCAGTGATGAGACAACACATAAAGGAAGAAGACAAAAGAAAAAAGAGGACAGTTAAGTGAGGAAAGTAAACGTTGGGAATCATTATCCTAATGACCATTTCAATGTTGAGTCCTCTATATAAAGAGAGATGATAATAGAGACGTGGTCAATTGAGAGTCACAATATGACATTTCTACCAGAGGAAATATTACTTGATATTGTTAGGAGAGTTGAACACAATGGATTCAGACACCTGAAACCATTCATCAACGAGAACAAAGCTTCTAACAAAGTTGTTATGGATAAAAGCGTTCTGAACGAAGTCGAGATTGATGATTTTTTCTTTGTAAGTGGGTTAGCTAACGAAAATTCAGTTTTTCGACCTTTTTTCAAGAGTTGTTATGAAGCAGGGAACATAACCGCAATGTACATAGAAGGCCTACGCCTCACAGTTAAGGCTGGACCAGATGACTACAACCTAGCATTGATGGGAGCAGCCAAGGAAGAGCTAGTGTATGCAAAGTTAGCTTACGGAATCTTTAGCATATGCTCCGGGTATTACGAGAGCGGGATAGCAACAATAAAGGATGTTTACAAAGAGTGGCCAAGATATGACGACATAATCGATATAGGAGAGACTGTGATGGCTTCAATAGCAGACATCAAACCATGATGCATTGGCATGTATGTAAACACATACAATTACCCAGCATTACACATTCCAGACTGTGTCAGTTACGACATTTGCAACCGGGATGACATGTGTTTTGAGTGCGTTCCATACTGGTACTCCATAAGGGTTCGTCGACTATGCTAAGTCAGAAAACACAACAACTACAATGCAACAAAGGTAACGCCGTAGGTGTAGTGTACTCATGTCTATCATATATGTCCTATGTAAAAACAAGTATGAGAATAGGTATCTAATTCCAAATGCAAGTCATGATGCAAAACAGAGGTGAGCACCATTGTAAAATATTAAATTCTGTACTGTGGTAGGTTGAACGTGTGTAGAGTAACATATGTATTAACTAAGTAAACCAGAAATGGTGTATGTTATGAGGGCAGTAAAAATTATATGTTTAAAATGATACTAAATTTAAAGAAAACAGTACTAGTTTGCATTCAAAAAAACACACAACAGAAAAGAAAAGTCGTTACAACGACACATAAGTTAGACAAGGAGATTCATGTTAATATAGAGAGAAGAAGATAGAACAGTAACAAGATCAACCAAAGAACAAGAGAAGAAAAGTAAATCGTTTATAAAACTAAGAAGGCAAAAGCAAAGTTATATGGCCAGGAAAAACTCTTCGTAGATATCCAAAGCATACTGCATGTGCATATTATCAACCATTTGATTAGTTATCCCGTCCATTTATTCATACAAGAGGCGATGTGCATGGAGCTCAACCAATTTCACTGAGAAAGGTCCACAATCGCCAGACCGCTCGTTTTGCGGTACCCAAGACAAACGAGTATAAGAGAAGTCATCCAAAGGAAGACCCACAATGTATGATGGTTCACAAGATGACGAAATCAGATGAGGCATCATTGTAGAGATGGGCTCCATATACATATCAACATTCGCATCAGAGGTCAAAGCAATAAAAGGATCAAGAATGTAAATATGGGAGTTTTGGAGATGCAAAACCAAAGCAACCTAGTGGCGATCACCCCAATTCATAACTGCGTATATAGTTTGGACACCTCTGAACTACACTAATGAGGCTCGATCCTCTCAGGCTCCACCAAAAACACAAGCTCTAACAAATTGATGGCAGCAAAAAGCAGGGTCCTTTCCACCAGTTACCCAAGCAGTGTAATCAGAAGTTAATAAATTCCCTAGAAAGCAATCATTAATAACACAGTGCTTCTCCATCATATAGGAACCTCGCTTGACCAAGAGTGTCTTAACCATAAGGTCAATATGTTGAGAAACAAAACAGAAAGCAAGTAAGGTCAGGGAAATGCAACAGGAAATGCAACAGGAAAGGCAACAAAAGTAATAGAATAACAAAAGCAGTATAGAAAACAAAAATTTCAAAAACAACATATAAGTTAAGACTTATAAGGAGACAGAGGACAATACTCACAACAGTGGAAACCCAACAAGTAGGGGTGAACAAGTCACAGAAAAAACTTGAGGCGACATTGTATCCATCCATGGAGTACCCACTGAAAGGTTAAATACAGTGTTAGAAGGAAAATAAGACAAAACAGAAACAAAAATGACAGGAAAGAAAAATAAAATGTACTTTTGTCTGTTAAGGGCAAGAAGCTGCCGAAATCTCACAACCTTCGAAGAAAGAACAATTGGAAAAGGATTATAACTTGAATTAGGAAGAGGTGGAGCCGAACTGTCGATAGGCATTTCTAAAGCTCGAAAGTCGGAACCTGAAAGATACCTCGAACGTTTCTTTGGAAAAACTAAGCCCTCAAAAGACAACGGACTATTCCTCTTCTTTGGAGAAACCACATGTTTAGCAACAGAAGGAGAAGGAGATTGACAACGAGGGGAAAAGGCAATATTGCAATTATTGAGAACAGAAGATGGAATTGCAAACTGTGCAAAGCCATCATCATTACCAGGTTTCTACAAAAAACAGAACGAAGAACAATGTAAGTTACAACACGGGGAAAACTAGATGAGAATATGACAAAGATAACTTAATAGAAAGCGTTAGGTGGAAGTACCAATAAAGATAACTTAATAGACATGCAACATATGAGGTATAACAAAAGACAGAGAAATATAAACTTTGAAACAAAAATATATAAGGAAAACCTTATAATTACAAGAACGCCAAGGTTGAGCAGCAAACTTGGAGTTTGGCTTGGTAGAAGCCAACGGATCTCCACAACGCGGACTAGTAGTAACCAGAGACTACAAGAACAGAACCACGAGAAAAAGTAAGCCACAAATTTAATATGACAGGGAAAAGATAAAAATAACAAACATGTAAAAGGAAACAGAACAGACTTCCTTAACAATGTGGTAGGACTTAAAATACTGAGTTGGCTGAAAAGGTGTCCGAACATGAGTTAAAATTTATGTTTGTCAGAAAAGAACACAGAGAAACAGTAAACAGAAAGGAGAAAGTCCTTACAGAGGGCGGAAGTATGACACTGCAGTCCCCAGAGACATGAGGCTTTGGACAGGTCGTACCAAGAGATTCTTTGCGAACACCATTCCCGCCATTCCAACGCTGATTTCCTTCTGAAAAAAGCGGCTTTGAGGACCACCATCTGAACAACGAAGCATCTTCATGATATCACTTATAATGGCCATTTGATTCTCCTTAAACTCAGACATATACGCAGCCTTGAGATCTATAACTTCTTTTTTCAACTCAGACAACAAGGCATAGACATCACAACTACATCCAAGGTTAACCCTATGAAAAGAGTTTGTGGTTACATCAGCAGCAGGATCAGGAGACACGCGGTCAACACCTTTACCATTGGGTTTAACAAAATTTACATCAGAGGGCTGATTGCTGGGAGTAGGAGTAGGATAAAGAGAGGATCGCTGCACCCCTTGGACATGGGCCTTAAAGATATTAGGCGCACAAGACTCCCTTGGAAACCAATCACCATAAGAAAAATTATAGCCATATGTTAGCAGAGACTTCATGTAGACAACGTTTTCATCACTATCCTTCAGATTGTCAGTAGTCTCATCATACTGAAATGGGTGGTGAACCTAGAACAAACACCAAAGAAAAAAAAGTTAGAATCAACATGTAAGTTGGTAAAAGTAAGGAAAAGAGAACATGGACTTACTATTGCTCGGCACTCAATCTCCAGAATAGTGTCATTATGAAAACATTTCAAAGCAAGTAAAGAGCGAAAACGCCAATCAATAAAAGATGCATCAAAGTCATCACACCGCAGATTATGCAACAACTGAGCAACTGATTAAAACAAAAGCAACTGCACATCAACATGAAAGCCATATACAGTGATGGAAGCCTGCTTGAATTTTTTCCTTACTTCAATACAACAGCCAACGTCAGGACCAGGAATGACCATTCGCAGAGTTCTTGTAAAGGACAAACGGCCCCAATGATACGCAAGAAAAGCATTAAGATCCTTTAGAATATCAACAACCCAAGCTGAGGGTCTGAGAGGATGTGTCCCACAAATGAGTATACCTTCAACAATGACAAGTAATACCAACCTCAACTTTCTCCAAGAATCCATACGAAGATCAGATTTCAGCATGTTTAGAATATCAACAATGGACAGCCTATTACCCGGATCAAGAAGAGCTAACCAAAACTCAGAAGGAGCACTATCAACTTCATCGG
Organism: Lepidium africanum; assembly: GCA_900406405.1. Taxonomy (NCBI): domain Eukaryota; kingdom Viridiplantae; phylum Streptophyta; class Magnoliopsida; order Brassicales; family Brassicaceae; genus Lepidium; species Lepidium africanum. Next base: position 18,502 of record OVAX01000887.1, on the reverse strand, counting down.
ATTCCAAGCCAACCTCCAGTTCAGAATACTCACAACATGTAAGGCCAGTGATCCGAGCAAAATCAGACAATGAAAATTGAGTTGGATGACCACGAAAAAGGAACCAAAACTCATTAGTATTATCTGTGACAAGCTGGCGACATAAAACATTATGGAAGAGCCTCCCAGACAAGGAACATTGTCTAACAGGTAGGCGAAACAAGGAACCAAAAGCCAAAGATAAAAGCAAATCCAGTTCAGGAGTCCCTTGCAAAATATCAACAATGTCAATAAGGTATGCTATAGTAAAGTAGGAGTTAACCCTTCCACGAGGTGGATACGAACGTGAAGGGAACAAAGGGCTTGGCAACGACCCACCAGAAACCCCTGGGAAAGAAAACATGAACTAAGCAACAATGTTTATTAAAATTTAAATGTAAAGGCGTACAGAGAAGTAAGACAATACCGAAAGAAGAATAGTAGAGGCATGGAGTTGTGCAACTTTCTAAGTCAGTGCCATCAACTGAAAGAGCAAAAAAAAAAAAATGAATACAAATGAAGAAAACAGGCAAGAAAACAAAAAATTGTAGTAGAGTAGCCAAAAAACAAACATCAGACAAGTAAACAACATATGCAAAGGAAGAGGAATATACAACAACAGTATGCGCTTAACATGATAAACCCAGGAAAAAGGTGTAAAGAGGAATAAAGGTAATTTAAAACACATGCACAACAAGTACGAACTCCAAATCAACAACAGAAAAAACCAGTTACACACAAAAATCTATAACAGAGAAGTAGAGTAAAGAAGAAAAGCAGAACCATACGAGACATCAATTCCGGGGAAAATAACAACAACTCTATGAACAAAGACAACAAACAGCGAAAATGAAACGTAACTTAAAGACAGAGAACCAAATACAAGAAAGTAAATTACAATAAAGAAGGACAACAACTAGATCTAGGCCTCGCACTAACAACCGCAATACCAACACACAAAGAAAAGTGAATTAACACGATATGTAATAAACCACACCTGGAAAGCGATGACTTTTGCAGAGCCCATCAACAGGAAAACCTCCCCTTGACCGACGGCCACCAGCAATGGGATTTGACCCATCATCGGAGACATGCAACGGTCTAGATTTCTGGCAAAGCCTATTCCGAACCTGAGGCGAATGAGCAATAACCGGAATACTGTCGCGACTATCGGAATCAAAATCAGAAACGTCCTGCGCAAGCGGAGAACTACGCGACCCTCTCTGAACAGTTGTAGTCTGTCTAACCACCGCTCTTGGAGGAACATTTGTCGAAGAGGACTACCGGCGACTCCTAATCTAAACCATTTCAGTTATCTCAGGCGAAACCCCTCTACACAGGAATCGATTACTCTTTTGAACTTTAACAATAAACCCTTACATGATAGAGATCCGGTAACCCACGAGCGAGAAAATAAAAGGTCAGGACATAAGGATAAAACAGTTAATCCAGCAACTTCTAATGTACCTATTTTAATTATAAAGCCCTACGAATATCTATTTTGGAAACAATTACTAATTTTTATCCCTTTTCATTAATTATCTCAAAGAAAAAACTCATAACTCACTCACTCATTGGATCTAAAAATCTAATAATGCACTTTATGATCAAACATATGGTTAAAAATCATGTCACGTTTCAAACTCCTTCTGACTGAATACAAATTTATTTCGAACGTGCGGTTTTTCTTTCAAAAGATTAGCTTTTAGACTTTTGAATGGATTTCAGATTTTAATTGTGAATCCCTTTTCCAAGAAAATACGTTTTTTTTAATTAAAAAAATCTTATATAAATATATACTTTATAAAAAAAGAAATGTATACAAGTAGATGATGTAGATGATACTTTTATCATTATCAATATAAAGTGAGAGTACTTTCTATCGAGATTAGGTACACGCCATGTTGCCAATAAAGAGTACTTGACGTTACCACTCTAATCGTACTATACTAGCCATCTTTTCTTTTTCGTAGTTTAAAAACAAAAAAAGACTAATCGTACTAGCCATCTTTTCTTTTTCGTAGTTTAAAAACAAAAAAAGAAAACTACAACATCGACTGATAATGGACTTTAAGGCTGCCACGTCGTCATGGTTAGAGGGAAAATATATATAATTTATAATTGAGTACACATATGAAAAGTAAATATAAGATTTTTTTTTCCAATATACATAACCAAAGTTGCAAAATACATAACCAGCAAAATAGAGATTTTCCGGAAACAACATTTAAGGAGTAAAATATAAGAAGTTGGCAGAAATTGATGAATTTTGGGAGAGCTATTCCACAAGAGGGAGATAAATAATATACGAAGATTTTTTTTTCCAATATACAGAACCAAAGTTGCAAAATACATAACCAGCGAAATAGAGATTTTCCGGAAACAACATTTAAGGAGTAAAATATAAGAAGTTGGCAGAAATCAATGAATTTTGGGAGAGCTATTCCACAAGAGGGAGATGAATAGTATACGGACCAGAAATAGTTTAGAAAGGAAAGAGACACTAAACTCGAAAGTTACAATCGTAAACTCGGAAGAGTAATGACTCCACAAAACAACAACGACAGTAGACAACATACTTTCCTATAGTGAATAGGTGCGCCATACAATGAAAACCAGAACAACTAAAACAAAAGTTAAATCTTAAAATCTTCCTAAATTGGCAGAGTCGAAGAAACCGTCGACAACTGACGACAAACGACTCGTTGACGCCGTAGCAAAACTCTTGAAGAGACAAAACCTTGATCAAATCTTTTAAATGCAAACAAAGAGCGGGACAACCTTTAATCGGTGAACGCCAAACTGAAGAGAACACAACTTCACGAATGGTTTTGATGAGAGGAAAAGAACTTTTATGAATGAAAGATATAATGTGATATATATTTTATTTGTAAAATTCTAATGTAATTATTTTCTGGTACGTGTTGTAAACAACGGATCCACAACATCTAATTTATATGATTTATAGTTTTTTTTGTCGTGAATAGTTTATTTATGAATAAAAAATAAAAATATCTTTTGAGACCCAAAATGACAGATTCTCTCACGAAAGAAATAGTATACAATCTTCTTTTATGGTAGTATTGAGCCATAATACTTCACATGTTGCTACATAAGAGTGTAATCTTCCTTCACCAATCACACTCATTGCAATCTTCATAGCACTCAAGTGAGATTATGTGAGACAAATGAAACTCACATAACTTCAATTGTTGTGAGATGTGGTCGATTTCATCTAATTGAGACATGTACTTAGGTCAGTCTTTAGTGTTCTTGATTGCTTCAATTGCTACACCACATTTTGACCAGATCTCAATCTTATCGAAATGGAGATGTTTGAGGCTTTCTAGTGCCCAAAAAATGGCTTGAAGCTCCCTAATGATCTTATTTTGTATTGGATGTAAAACATCACATGCATGAACCTTAACGATCCATGTTTCATCTCCAAGTATCCCAGAAACTCTGCAGAGTATATTAGGATTAATCCATTTCATGCCAATAATACATTTTGAAACACCCGCCTTTGGTATCCTCTAAGTATGATATGTCAAAATAGAGCTTGTTCTTTGAGCTGCATTGATTACTATGATTTCGTTTTCCTTTCTCCACTCCACTTAATCTTACAGAGCAGCACATCAACATCATTTGGCTTACCTGTAAATAAAATTCCATATCTCTGCTTCCAAACTTCCCATAAGATCCATTGAAGTGCTTTTTTTTAGATTCGCTTGAAATCAAAGCATTGTCCATCTGGTTTAGCAGGGTTTTTATATCGGTATTAACTGATAGCAGATTACCCTGAGTAGGGGGAGAAAACTTGGCCTTCTGCCATACTTGTCGACCGATACCACAATCAAAAAAAATATGGCAAATTGACTTTGTTTGCTGCTTACAGATATTGCAAGTTGATTTAACATTCAAACCTAGTGAGTTGAGTCTTTCAACCATAGTCTACGTCCCTGACAATGCTCTTCACATGAAAACTTTTATCTTAGGGAGTGTTTTAACCTTCCACACTCGCGCCTTGAGTTTATTAAGACACTGAGACGCTAGTGGTATTGGTTCTTGCCAAGTTGTTGGTAGTGATACTCCACACACTACTTCTTACAATTTGCTTTCCTTCTTTGGAATATGACCAATACCACTCATCCGTATGGTGTAAGCTTAGCATGAAGGACCGTATTCTGTTCACGTCATCCACTGGGAATAAAATTTGTAATTTTTCTTAATTCCATACTCTTTATAAGTCAATTAAAGATGAGACATGTAGATATAAGTTTATCATCCTCCCTATGTTCATAGGTCTCCTTGGTTTGTCATCAATAATCCACTTATCAAGCCAAACCTTTGTATAAACTCCATCGCCTATAGATTTAGTAATTCCTTTTCCTAGTAGTTCTTTACCAAATAATATGCTTGACACAACATACACTAGTAATGCCATTGCCACAGATTTGAGAAGTATCTCCTTGCGTCCCAAAGATAAAGTCCTTGCATACCACCCACTTAATCTTGATTTTAAACGGTCAGTGATATAGGCGAGGGCTTTCTTTTTTTATCTGCTAAAACACTCCTGTAAACCAAGGTTTTTTCCATCACCTCATTCTTTCGTGATATCCATGTATAGACCGATAACTCTCCACATAATTGGATCTATATTGCTGCCAAAGGTTATGGCAGATTTCTTGAGATTAATATCCAGTCTCGATGCATCTCCATACAACTTTAAATTCTCAACATTTGGATCCTTCTCTTACAGTAGTCTTGCTCATGAACAAGCTGTCATCAGCACATAGTAGATGTTGAATCGGGTGAAAAGATCTCGTTAGGCGGAGACTAGAAAGTAAACTGTTGTCTTGTGCCTTCTTCATTCCATTTATTAGAGCGTTCATACATTATATGGAAATAAATGGTGATAATGAGTCTCCATGACGAAAATCCCTATGTGGCTTAATGAATCCATGGGATTGGCCATTGAGAAAGACTAATTAAGTCACCGTATTGACACACTCCATTTTACACTTGACCGAAATATTGTTAAAACCGAGCTTTGTGAAGAGAACCTCTAGGAAACTCCATTCAACCCGATCGTATACTTTTGACATATCCGTCTTGATAGCCATGAATCCTTCATTATACAACATGTTCATTCTCAAAGCATGAACCATTTCATGGGCTATCAAAATGTTATCAAAAATTAGACACGTCTTTGAAATGATGTCTGGCAGAAACTGTTTCAGCTGTTTACTCATAATCGAGATATGATTCTATACGCCATCGAGCACAAGCTTATTGGGTGGAGATTAGTCATCTTGCACATATTTAATACCTTATAAATCAAACATATTTGTGTGACGTTCCATTTTTTAGGTAGAGAATCCGATTCAAAAAAGGTCCTTACTTCTTATGTTACTTGATCACCGACAATTCCTCAATAAGTTTGAAAGAATAAACATGTCACACCATCAGCCTCTGGGGCTTTATCACTCTTGATTCCAAAAGGCAATGTCATGTATTTCCTTGTTAGTTACCGGCTTTGTGAGTTCATCATTCATCTCACTGGTTACCTGCGTGCTTTTTCCTTATAGTAATTACTATGCATTTGACGGATTATAAGAGTTAAGAAGGTTAATGAAATAATTGGCAGCTATCACCCCCTTCAAACCCATCATCCCTTATCAACATTGGTATAGAGTTCTTTGTTTTTCTTTTTTGGTCACTTCCATGGAAGAATCTTGTGTTTTTATCCCCTTCATTCAACCAATTATCTCTGGATTTTTGGCGCCAATAAATCTCTTCATCTCTATAAGCACTAACAAGCTTTTCTCTTACTTCTTTCAAAAACATCGTGTATGGACTTACTTTACTCCCTTCTGTCTTAAGTTGGCTTTTGAGTCTCTAAAATATGGACTTAGAATTAACTTAAGCTCTTTTCTTCCAATTGGAGAGTGCACTTCGGCAACATACAATCTTTGGAGATAAAGAGAGCATCCTTGTTGTTCGAAGCAGTTATCCAACTCTTGTACACCACATCTTGTGTCCCTGGTTTTGATATTTAGCATATGTCAAATATAAAGCATACTCGTGGTGTTGGATCACAAGAAAAATGTAGGAAAATTGGACATAACCAATTCTGTCTAGAACAACACAAAATTGGATGAACAAAGCTGAAACCACCTCGAATTACCTAAAGCTCTACCAAGACAACATTAGTCATACACGTTATGCCATTCACCTACCCATGTAAACTTATTCCAGTAATCTTGTTTCCTTTAAACTGCAATCCGAGATCATATTGCAAAAACGGTAGAAAGAAGCTTTTGCTCTTAGTGGTCCACCTAACTTCTATATTATCAACAATCTCGTTCAAGTCCCCTTCCACTAACCAAGCTTCATTTCAATGACACCCAAAATCAACAAATAGATCTCATACATCTTGTCTCAAATGCCTTATTGGATATCCATACACAAAAGAAATATAAAATTCCATAGAACCCAAAAGGAATTTTACATCAATATTCAGTTTGCTTGAGCGGAGAATTACAACATCGTGTAATGTGATCCACATAAACACTAAGCCTCCATTCAGGCCTTCTGGAGCTACTATTTATGTTAGAGCATCCACATCATTACACTCAATCGGTACATTGTAGAGCCTTATTCAGATAGGTGGGTCTTTAATGATAGTTTTCTGGTTGTTTATCTATCCGTTTCTCTAACACCAGAACTCCAATCATCATATATTCAAGCACTAGCTTGTAAGACATTTTCCTGGTCTGTTACCAAGTCAAAAACTAATTGGAACTTTTCATTAGATAATGCGAAGCCCTTGTATCTATCATAAATCCTCCATAATCTTGGTATGTCGTGTATAAAACTCGACATCTTTTAATTCCCCAAATTGAGCAATTGTCCAAGAATACTACACTTGTTACACTCTGCAACACACATCTTGGGGGTGAAACTTAACTTGATCGACTTATCTTCCTCAACCCTCATATTTTGTAAGGCTTTGTTAATCTCAGTAGACATAGTGTGGTAGTCGGAACTTTTGCACGATTTTATCGCATCGGAGAAAACTATCAAAACTTTTGAGGTTATTATGATCTAAAGTAATAGAGAAATATGCGAGCACTAACCGGTCTTCAATGCATAACACACGATTTCACTCGAAAAAATTATATATGGTGGTATTCGTCAAAGGAGTTAGGAAAACCTTCAAAAATTTAATGACTTGTGATTCACAAAAGGAAAGAAAGATATTTATTGATACAAAATTCGGGAGAAAAAAGTAGATATTCTCTATGATAAAGATCATTTCAATAGAGTTGAAAGCCTCATAATGAGAAGGAGAGTCCCTAGCTCCAAACAAGGAGAAGTATGAGTTTATCCTTTAAGAAGAAAAATTGAGGTTTTTGATATGATTTATAGTCTAAGAGGGTTTATTGGAAGATGAATGTAATGAGTTTATAATTTTATGTAAAATAATGCGTTATTCAAGCATTGATTTTAAAATACACATTCAAATTATATGTTATTCAAGCATTGATTTGTAAATACTAATTAAAATCAGCTTTTATTCAACATTAAGGATTTCAGCATACATTGTAGCCTCTATAAATTAATAAACACTATAAAATAATATAATTATATAGTCCCAAACATGTGTATAAATTAACAAAATTCGATAAGATAATAGTTTTTTGGAATTTCTATGTAAAAATATGATCCCATAAATATCATAAATTAGTGGTCTCATTAATATTATAAGTTGACATGTTGATATATGATTTTTTTTTAATTGACTTTTTCCTAGAGCTCATCTATGTAAAAAAATTGTATTTACAAAAATAGTCAAATTTTTTGAAGTTTTCAATTTTCTAATATATATTATTATTTTCATTTTGATAGTATTATAGACGGTTAAAATACAACAATTGGGCTCATTAATGATTAATCATATATTTGAATTTATATATATCATGACTATAAGTCTATTTATCTATAGTATTTGTAATTTATTGTCAAATACAGTTTTTCCAAATACGAAAAATTCAATCTGGAAACTGTAAAAAATATATATCCAAAACATTAATCTGAAAATTTTCTTAATTTACATTTTTGAGGAATTTTGACAATTTTGTTTTTCTATCATAAAGATTTTTTTGAAATGTTGAAAGGTACATTGGGCTACAAAGGAAAAATAAATGGGCTAAAACATAAACTGGACCATAGTTAGAAAACCCTATATACTATGATGATTCAGTCATCACGCTACCACAAGTTGCCCATGGTTGAACTTCCGCATGCAAGTCGGCATCCATTCTCCGAGGACTCTGTCGCGAGAATCGCTCAAAAACCTACTTTTCCTTTACTAACTAGCCTTTATGAGGATCACCTCTTCGAAACAATCATCTTCGGATTAGTTGCATAAGATCTACGCTCATGCCTAAATTTTTCGTCGGAACAAGGTTCACCCACCGTCTTATATACCTCTTTGAACGGTAGAACCATCGGGGAAATTAATTCTCAATGGTGTGAAGATGCCACTGAGGGAAAAAGGTGGACACAACTACTAATATCATAGGAACTATGGAAGAAATAAGTAACTGACATAAAGCCGGGAGGAATTTTAACAATTAAAAGTCACTATAAATTAATAAAATACCATGGTCCCATTTATAGAGGTTTTATATTACAGTTTATAATTGATTTGAATGGATTTGGTTTTTAATTTCTTCTAAAATACAAAGTTTTGAATTTCTTAATAAAACATTATTATTTGAGTTGATTTCTAAAAAAATAAACATTTATACTTTCTTGAAAAAAACATAAAACATGAAATTACATCTATGGTTTAATTATACTAAATTAGGTATACTTTTTAATTTACGGTTCTAATGTGATCACAACTTTAGTTTAAGGTAGTTTATCTCTTTTGATGTTAAACTTTTGTAAAAGGTTAAATGGTTTTGGGCTCTTTTGTTCAAAATTGTTTCATGCTTTAATACTATGTGTTTGAATGGTAATATGAAAATTTGTGTATTTGGTAAAGAAATTTATTTCGTCACCAGTCACTAGTAATCAAAAAAAAGCGAGACATATTTTTTTATTAAAGCGGGTCGGATTTGATGTTGAAATGTGTTGGACCGCAAATTAAAATGGAAAGTACAACATATGCATCAGTTGAAGTTTATAAATAGGTCTTTTCTATTAAAGGTTCAATTGGTAACTATAGTTTTGTGGTGTTAGACAAAGTGCAGTGAAGTACAAATAACTATGGTACACATGCGGTTTTGAGAAAAAAGCGGTTCAAAAAATAAATGATTAGTATAAACATAAGCATTACGGTTTTTGTAATAGAAAATATTATATTATAAATATTTAATAATTTATATAATAATAATATTTTCAATAAATACGATCTACAATTGTGTTTTTTCATTGGTATATTTTCATTTATAACTTCCACAGTTTTTTCTTTTATTAATTTTATTTACTTATGAAAAATGCAATTTAATGTTGTGTATTTTCTTCTATATCTTTTCACTAGTTGATGATCTGCCCTTCGGGCGTGTTTTTATTGTAATTATAATCGAGTTACATAGTTTGAAGTGAAAGTTACTTTGAATTACATCGAAACTTCTGAAGACATAATTAGTTGTTCCTTATTTGAAGTGATTTTTCAATGCATTTAGTTGGTAAACATGAATGAAGTATTATATAAGCATCATTAGAAAACATATCAAGAATTATCTTCTAAATTTATAAGTTTGTTGTACATAAACTGCAAGAAATCTACAATATATTCTGATCGAGGAGTCATATATCGATATTCATAAGCTCATCGTCTTTCTTAACATTACATGCCTCCCAAAATCATAACAGTCTTGCAATCACATGTCAAAAAGTTCTACCGCCTTTCAAATGGAAAAAAATCAGAAAACTCTATCTTTTAAATCTTTCATCTTTTCCTATATCAATATAACTACAATAATTTCAATTTTTATTTATTTATTTGAGCAATATTGTCAATACCACTTTTTTCGCTATTACAACTTTAATATTATGGGAAACTGTAAAATCTATCATCTTTTCATTCTCTACATAATTACATGAGTTTAATTCAAAAACTCACTACCTCTTCTTCAATTTCTATATTGAAGTGAATTATGATTACCTTTCTTATTCTTTATTTTCTTTATTTTCTGAATATTTAGAGCTCTATTTTTGTTTTGAATAAATTATAAGGATGTAGTTACATAAGTTTATTATTAATAGACCAAATAATTAGTTGTATGCTTTGAAATATAAACAAACTTAACTGTAGTGAATCATTGCATTGATAATGTATTACTAAATTATTTATTGGTGAAATTTCACTATACCCGGAGAAATTAATATAGTGGATCAAAAATCATTACTAAAATGTAAAAAATACAAATAAAAATAATAAATTAAAACTTATGTAGTTGTATTTTGTGATAGTTTTATATTATATGGCATTAACTGCCTTAACAGATTATTATAGATCAAATCAAATTAAACAAATTAGCAAATTTATGTTTTAATAATTGAGTGATGAGGTTGCACCATAAGAAGAGAGTTCATTTTAAAAATGACATGTTGAGAATTCTGACATGCTTTCAATTCAAGAAAGAGAGGTGGGAGGTTTCCATCTTATTTTTTTGGTGAGATTTTGAGAGAGTAAATTTGTAATGAGCGGCAATGATCATTTGGAATGACCATATAATCTATTTGTAAGAAAAAAGAAGAAGAATATTACATTTGTATGAAATTAAGACAATGTAATGGATCAAATTTTTCATTACTCTTAGGTGTTGACTGGCTGCAGTTTTTAGGATGGTTTTTGGTTTCTATTTCTCAAAAACTCTAATTTTAGCCAGTCAAGTTTTAGAGAAACTAGTTTTTTGAAAATTAAAAAACAGTTTTTACAACAATAAAACATTCATGATTTTAATTTTGTTGTTTTACTTAAAACTAGGAAAACCAGTTTTTACAAAACTCGCGTTACTTTTGCTAGAAACCAAAAACCAGATTTTTGAGTTTTTGAAAACTAAAATCTATTAAAAAATCAAAAACTAAAATCAGAAATTGAAAACCAAAAACCAAAAACTATAATCTAAAAACCAAAAACCAAAAACCAAAAACCATTCATGACCTTAGTAATTAATTTGTGTTTTAAATAAGATTGAATTTATTTTCTAACTTGGGTATATGAGGAGACCATAACATCTATATAAACAAAATTGTTTGTATCAAATAAATTAGTAAGAGTAATTACATGAATAACGTATTTCTTGTTTATACCTCACGTTATGACTTTTTTTGAGTACTGGTTTTATATTATATATTGTTAATGGTTCCAGCAAATGCCTTTAACTCATGTATAATGTATTTTTTTGACTTTTTATTTGAGATATAATTTTATTTATTATTATTCTTTTCTATTAAAAGTATAGTAACGGTTAGCCTTCTATATTTATAATAATTTAGATAAATTTTTAAAAATATGATATTTGTATTTAAAATTTTTAAAGTCACTAACTTATTGAAGTTAGAAAAAAAATTCACTAACTTATTTGTTTTAATTAGCCACTATATATTGTTTAGTTTATTAGGGCTATGATATTCATTTTAATCTAGGAATGAAATTTGTAACATATGTTTTTTGTAATGTATGTCTTTTGTATTTTTTTTATTTATGAAATGAGGTAATAATTTTGTTTGTAATTAAGATGTATTTTTATTTTGTATTTGTCGTGTACTTAAGATGTATATTTCTTTTATATTTATGATTTTAAAATATGTGATGATGTGGTTTCATGAGAACAGAGCACACTTAACTTTATATATATAGATTTATAACTTCTACGATTGTGTTTTTTACTAATATTAGTTGCTTATGAAAAATCTCCTAAAACTCTTGTTTCAATACACCACCCTAAGATTCATTGCACTTATATAACCATTAACAAATATAACAAACATATGGTTGTGATTTCATAAGGTGATAACTTTTATTAGGTAAATAAATAAGATAGATTAAGTTTATATACACATTAGTTATTGGGACCCACTAAGTACACAATCCTTTTTCTAAATTCAGCAACTAGCAACTCAAATAGTGATGTTTAGTTCTTGAGAAACTCTGGCCGACAACATTTAATGGAGCATTTGATAAAAGTGATGTTCAAGTAAAAAATTATTTACTCGGGAAAACTGACATTACTGGTAACACAACTTGTACATGGTAATCTATAAGTTAGATGATACACAAACATGGACATGATAATCTATGAGTTAGATGGTAATGTTAACAGATATAGTAATCACAAGCATGCACATGGTACCATTAACATATATGTTGTTTGAGTATAATATATATTTCCCGCTAATTTATATATTTTTTGATAAAATATTTTCTTATACATATATTATACGTAACACATAAATTACCTGTTAACACATATATTATCTGATAAAAACATATTTGATTAACACATGTTGTGTGTTAATACATTTATTATCTGATCACACGTTTATTAGCTGTTATATATTTATTATCGGATAACTTATATTTGATTAAATGATTAACACAAAATTTATATGGGTAACAAACTTATTATATGGTAACACACATAGTATCCTATAAACATATATTTGATTAGCACATATGTCGTGCACTAACATATATATTATCGGAGTAATACATAAAATATCCGCTAATGCGTATATTACCTGATAAAATGTATGGTAACATGTATATCTATACGGCTAATACATATATTACCATGTAAAATAATTATTATTTGATAATTATGTAACTGATTAGTGTATATATCGTGTGTTAATATATAGATATAATTAAGGCAATATCCTCTTTGGTTTCGTAAATCTAATAAGTACCCTCACAAAAAACTTTAATTAGCTTAATGCCATTATGCCCACGTGTTAAAAGACAAAAGTACCCTCGCCCCAATTAAACGGAAGAGCGAAGAAGACAAAACAATAAATGGGGGGATCGATCATTTAATGTGTTGTCCCTTTGTTTGCTATCCGCTAAAACATAATGTACCGACTAACATATTTAGTAGCCGCTAACAATAGACGTAGTACATAGTAGTATATTTTGTATAATGAAAACATATTTAGTATCAGCTAACAAAAATATACATGATAATTTATTTATTACCCGGTAACTTACATGTTAGCAGGTAAACTATAAAGTATACACATGGTCTAGACCTCATTTAGTATCCGTTAAAAATATGTTATCGGGTAACATAACTTGTAAACGATAACAAATATGTTACCGGATAAACACTATTGTATTGGGAAAAATATTTATTATCAAGCTAATAAAAAATGTAGTACCCAACAATCCTTTTTTTTCATTGATAACAGAGTTGGTAGCCGCTAATTTAAAGAGTACATGGTAAGATATTTATTACCCGATAATTTATATTGTTCGTGATAAATGATTGTCAATACATCTTCATCTCCTTCATCCTTACCCTCTAATCAGATGCCTCACAGATCCGTTTCATAACAATCCTAAATCAAATGAAATCGAACTCTCGAAACAGAATTTATGCTACAACAAGGCATAAAAGTTTCCGCAATCAATTTAAAGAAACAACAAAACAAGAAACAAACAAAAATCGGAGATTCTTACTTACTTAAAAATAGAATTTGTCGAGGAAGAGCCTCAAAAAGAAGAATCCGATGTGAAATAGACCTCAATCAATGTTCCAAATTTTTTAGCGATGGCGTCTCTGCTGCGTGATGATACCAATCCCATGTCCGGGTTACGACACAGATCCAGAAATTGAAGAAAAGAAGAGGTCTGATCACTATCAGATTGAACAAATCTATTTTTGTTGAGCTCAGAGGAGAAGAAAATCATAAAAGAGAGAGCAAAGATAAATGAAGAACATGAGAGAGAAGAAATCGTAAAAGGGAAAAAGGGCATAATGGTCTTCAATCCATGAACAGTAGATGCATCTTCAAACACCTAATTTTACATTTATAAAGGTATATCCACCCAAATTTCTCTAATATATTTATTATCACATATATTATTTGTTAACATATTTATTTTTTGGTAACAAAATGTTTATATTTTGAATGAAGACTAAAATTGTCAATCCGTCTTCATCTCCTTCATCCCTAACCTCTAATCGAACCCATGACAAATTATTTTCATAATAACCGCAACTCAAATCAAAACACTAAGTCTATGTCGATCCGATCTAAATAACCGAAAACTTTTTTAAAAATAAAAAGAAGAAAATAGAGAGAGAGAGCTGACAGAAAGTGTGAAAAATAAGAGGATGAAAATAGAGAGAGGTAAAAAAGAAGAGGAAGAAAGAGAGAGAGAGAGCTAAGAGAAACGGAAGAACGTGAGAGAGAAGAGGACAAATATGAATGAGAAGAGGAAGAACATGAGAGAGAAGAGGAAAAAAGCCAAGAAAAGAGGAAGAACGTGAGAGAAGAGGAAAATAAGAGAGATAGCGTAATAAGAAAGTAGAGAATAGAAAATATGAGATGATGAAAATGTAGATTATAGGGGTATTTTTGGCATACAAACCTACAAAAAGTAGGAAAAATATTAAGTTAATTTGTGATTTTTTTGTGTATATTGAGTCAAATAACTCAATAAATAAAGTGTTAATTTGTCTATATATATAATGTAAACTGAAAAAATCAAAATAAATTTGTTGATCTCATATTAAAATATATTGTATTGAAAAATTCAACAGAGAGTTAAGATTAATAAGTAGAATCAACCTAGTAAATTACATTTTAGAACCCCATGATGTTACGTTTAATCCAACCATAACGTTCATCAATTGAAATACTAGCAAATACTTCTTCCATACCTAATTGGTGAATTACTTTACCGCATAAAAACGAATGTTTTCTTCCAATTTAGGAACTTCTTTGATTGCTTCCTCTACATTATTTTTCCTTTTCTCAACTTCTCTTTGTTGTCTTGTTTCTCTTTCTTGTATTAGACTCAAGAGTCTATTGCTAATTGTTATCAAGGAATACATCTCAATATAGATTTCTTCATCATCTTCGGTCTTCATGTTTGGTTCACCTACATTGTTAGTATTATTTTTATGCTTCTTCTTTATTAGAAGTTTTCCTAAAGATCCCATTGAAATACTACCTAAAAAGACGAAAGTGTTTCATGATTTTCTTCAAGATTCATGGGGAATCTTCAACATAAGTTTGCATTTTTCATGTAACTCCACATGTTCATGCATCAGTACTATGACTTAATCAAATAGCATTCCCATTAGTTGCTATACTGTTCTCAAATATTAATTTGAGATCATCAAATTCCTTAAATGTTTTATTTCGAAAACTTTTGTAACTCTAATATGTATATATTTTAAAAATATTAAATATCAGTGGTGATATTCTTTTAGCGTTGTATAAAAAGGAAAAAAAAAGGAAAGAAGCTATTACATGTAAAATTTATCTTTATATAATTATCCCACACTTCTTTAGATGTCGTAAGTTGTTTTGTATTTGGATCCCATCCAAATCTAGAGTTGCATCGAAGAAGTTCAACACCACTTGAATATCTTTTCTTTAAGATCTTCATTATGTTTTGGTAGTGTTTGTGTGTTTTGGCGAATCCATGTTTTTATTAAGAATAATCAATATTTTTTTCCTACTGTAAATTTCTAAATTGTGCCATTCGTATCACACAACCCCGCAACAATATCATCTAAAAGTAAATCTATCAAAGTTTTGCTTCTTTTGGACTCCGTTGAAAATATTGATTTTTACATCTATCTTGCTGTGAATCTTCCATTGTTTTCTCTTGTTGTGAATCTCCCATTACTTTTAAGAAATCTTATAAAAAAAATTAACTCCTAAAAAGATCTTAAATAAAATATTTAGATATGGAAGCAAATCGGAAAATGTGAAATGACGATCTATGAAAGCAATTGCATGATAAATCTTACGTTGGGTGCAAAACATTTCTACAAACATTCATTCTTTCCCATTTTAAGTTATTTTTTTTAATAAAAAAATGTTAGACATTTTACATATTGCATTCTACATTTATATTTTACATTTCACATTTTATATTTTATATTTTACACTTTACATTTTATATTTCAAATATTACATTTCACATTTTATATTTTAATATTTATTATGTAATATGTGCCTTTATATAATGCAAGATATGCATTTTAAATTTTTAAACTTTACATAAAGAATAATGTAAATTTATATATTACAAAAGTAAAATTAGATAAAATGTTACTATCCAATAAATAATAAGAAAGAAGAGCACTTTAAAGACAAGAAAACATGCGACTATTAGCTTTAAATTTAGCTTGTAAGTACATAGTTTGATTTTTTTGGTATATGGTTTAAATATCTTTTTATTTGTATATTAGCTTATATATAGATTTAAGGGGCTCATTAAGTGTATTGTTAGCATTTTTTGTTGATGCATGTATTCAAGCATTCAAAGCACGTTTCAAATACTTGTAAGACAATTCTTACTTTTTTAATGTTAAATGTGTATATCACCAAACATGGATGGAAACATTTCATGGAGATCAAGAAATTCTTGAAGAAAGAGAAATAAATATACTACATGATGATGAGTTAGATGCCAATATTATAATATTAATGCTCATAATTTTTGTGAATGTTGTATTGGAGGAAAATATTACAAAGTGTAGTTCAATCTTCTGTTCGACGTGCGATTACAAGAGATGGGAAAATCTATATAGAAAGTGTCCTAAACCAAGATCTTTGCATTTTCGACAATTCGTAGAGGATTTTTCCACATATTTTTCTGAAGTTATGTGACCATCTCCGATTTCATACAAGCTTATGTGGTACAGAATATATTAACATAGAATAAATAATTGAACTTTTCTTCTAATAGTTGGCCAAAATTTAAGGTATTGTTATACAAAAGACACTTTTTCGAGCTCTATACCAAATTGCACAAAGTTTAATGGCTAGATTCAAGCTCACAGTACCTCAATAAATTAGAGAAAGTACAAGGTTTTATCCGTGTTTCAGGTAAAAACAAAATTTTAATTGTTGGCTTTTTTTGGTTATCTTTCATGAAATCTAACTTTCATTATTTATTTAGGATTGTGTTGGAGCTATCAATGGTACACAGATCTTTGCAATAGTATCAAAGAATAAATCGACCTTTTTCATAACAGAAAAAAGTGATATATCATAAATTGTGTTAGTTGCTTGTAATTTTGATCTAGAATTCATGTATGTGCTTAGTAGATGGGAAGGTTCAGAACATGACTCAAAAGTATTAAATGATTCTTTGACTAGGAACACTATTCGACTAACAATTCTAGAAGGTATTTTCTTATAATATAAATATATGTTTTTTGAAAAAAATAAGTGACTATATTATTATTGAACATTTCAGGAAAATTTTATGTTGTGAATTGTGGATTGCAAATCGTCAAAACATTTAAACTTTTTATCGTGGTGTCAGATATTTTCTTCAAAAGTTTTGTCGACCGGATAATTTTCCTGAAGAAAACAAAAGTGGGGAGAAGTTCTTGATGAAATTCTTGAAGAAAATTATAATGACAATAAGAGTGTAGTTCTTTCTACCCAAGATCAAGAGAGAGAATATGTCAATCAGTGGAGAGCAACAATAGCATCAAATATGTATAGGAATTAGATTGAGAGACATCAATGATGATAAAAGATTCTTAGTTTTTATCATTAAAGTTATTTAGATTTGAATTTGAAATTCGATTAGTTTAATTTCAAAATCTAGTTTGTTTGATCTTCAAATCCACTTTTATGACTTTCAAATCAAAGAATTTTAGATGAATTTGCAAATTTCAAAACATTTGTAAATCATTAAAATTTACCATCCAATATATCCCCTCTATTATACACATTACACAATCTAAAATTAAACTATTGTGAAAATGCTATAAACATTTATAAATGCTTTACTTCAGTTTTAAATTTGAACATAAAGAGTTTTCTTCTTTTTTCATTTTGAGTTATAAAATTTAACAAATATTAAAGAGGTAAATTTATCTTATAAAAATTGAAAAGATTGATTTTCTTTTTCGACAAAAAATGAAAAGATTGTTTTTTTTCTTCTCAAAAGTACATACCATGGGAAGAGATCAAAATCAATCAAAAATCAAACTATACAATTTAGATACAATTTTCAGAATTGAACAAATCCTACAATAAATTAGGATAGCTTGTTAGGACGTAAGATTTGCTAAGATCTAAAGATAAGGCAGTATTAACTAATAGATAAGACATGTGTTTCATTTTTGTCTTCCACACTACAAGAAAACTTTTTTTTGAGACTGCACAATCAGTCTCAAATCAGTCCCATTTTTGAAATCTGAAACTGATTTACGACTGATATGATCAGTCGCAAAACCTTAGTCGCTAATTTATAGAGTCGCAA